>CM076570.1:1483518000-1483590333 GCA_034641835.2 Pinus albicaulis
TAAGAAGCTGCTCCACTACTCCATAATGTAGATCTAGATCTAAAATATCCACATACACACATCAAAAGTGGATTTTATTCATCTATGGGGTTTGTGGGTCCCTCCACCCTCTTATTTACTTAATTAAGTAGGAAAATTAAGAACTCTAATATTCCAATTATCTTGTGGAAAATTGGGAATATTACATTTATGGACCGCACACAGGCAACATAGGCTCTTTGTGCACAATGCGGCTTTTTCTTCGATAGTAGTGCGGTCCTGGGGATGACGAAATGTCACCATCTGGGACCTCTTGGCACACTTGGTTAAAAATATTCCCACTCAACCTAACCAAGTACTGTCACCTTTGAGTCACTTTGAGGCCTTAATGCATCACACAAAGGAATCATACCACCACTCTTGTGTCACCATCCATCTTGGGCCAAGAGAAGGAGGGAAAATTTGAAAATGGTCTATAAAAGCCAGCCTTGGGAAGAATAATGGGAGACACATTGTTATGCTAGCCAAATTTCTCCATAGAAAACCAACTTGTATTGTCCAACAGTAGGAGGATTGGAAGGACTCGGTTGTTGGCCACCCAACATCTCAGTCCAAGAGAGAGGAGTTCACCACATATTTGTCGATCTACTATCCTTTGAGAGGGAAGATAGTTTTCCTAAAAACTTGAGGGGAAGAGACCCCCTTGTCTTGGATATTGGAGCTCCGTAGCTCAAAGGAGCCACTACAAGAGATTTAGCATTTTATCTTCTACTACCACCACCACCTAATAAAAGGATAAGCTCTCCATTTTTGAGTTATTAGTGTGTTTTCTCTATTGAGCGTGTATCTTGTGCACATTGTTTTGTTTTTGTTTCATTGTTTATGTAGCATGCTCAATATGGCCCTAAAACAACACTTGGAACAACCCTTAAACACATTTTCCGTCTCCTACATCACTTTTGTCTCACCACAGAAAATACCCATGCTGTTCTGTCCTCCCGCACACTGTTCTAGGCCTCCTAATATAGTTGTGGCTTCCTTGATATTTCAAAGGTTCTCTTTGGTGATGTATTGCCACAATGGATGCTTATAAGACATCAAATAACCTTGTATTTATACCAACACAAGGGCTCCTACAACATTGCAAATTAGGGGCTTGAACCACTATCGTATGTCAACTTTACACCAAGCCGGCATTGACACATATGTGAAACCTCCTTAATTTATCTTCAAAAATTCATATCTCCACTTTTGTAACTCAGAATTTGACGATTCTCGAAGCATTGGATTCTCCTTTCCTCCCTCTATCATCTCATGCCATCACATATAGAAATTTGCTTCTATAAATTCCCCACACTTGTTTTACAAGCCCACAAGCTTCCCTTGTGGTGCTTTTCCCTCAAGACCCTAAACCCTAGGGCTTGGAGTACCTCCCAAGCTACACAAATCAACACTACCTCTTAGTGAGGGAGGTAACTCCACAACTAGGAAGTAATTTGTCATAATCATCACTGCTCGCAACACTTTCCCAACTCCTGGTGCTCACAATCGCAACAATCCATGTATAGTGAAGTAAAACCTGCTCAGAAGTGTCACTGTCATTGGAAGACTCTTGCTTCTTTTCATTCTCTTGTATCACTTCCTAGTATCGCCATATACTTCTTGTTAGATGTGGAAGGACCCTTTATCCCCACTGACCATGTGCTCTTCTTAGGTTGCAGAGTCTCCCTCTGAATCTACAAGCTCCCTCTAGAACTTGACTCCCTCTAACCCTTTGGAACCTGGACCTTATCTGAAAAGTGTACCTTCTTCTCGGGAACTGTACCTTCTCCTCTAAAGCCTCCACCTAATCCTACTTCTCTGGAACTTGTACTTGCCCCTACTTCTTCCCATGATCCTAAGGCTTGCACGTCAACCTGTAGAGACCATTCTTCCTGACTCCAAGAATAATTCCATCGTACTTAGAGCCTCTAGGGCTGAGTCTTTCCTGCACATTTTAAAACAAGACCTCAAAATCATTCCTCTCCATCATCGAGATGGAAATCACACTATATATGAGTCCTAGTACAAACAGTACATCCTGGACCTACATCATATGTCCTATCTTCATCCCGAATGGAACAACTGTCGATCCTTAGATCTCCAACTGACTCTTGTCGCCCAAGACCATGTGAAACTTCTAGTCCCATTCATCTAGAGTCTCAAAAAACTCCTGTGACCCTTTCATATTCTTTGTCGCACCACTGTCCACGTACCATCCATCCTCTCGAATAATACCCTGCGAGAAATGAGAAATCATAGAAAAATCCTCCTCTTTCAGTCTCCTAGAGAGGTCATCTACCTCTGCTAAAGAAACAATATGATTTCCTTTCCTCTTTCCTTTCTCTTCATTTCCTATCTTCAACATACATCTCGATGAATAATGACCCATATTGCCATAATTGAAACACTTGATTTTACTCAATTCCTTCTTCGACACCCTTCATTCTCACTGCAAGTGCCACATCCTAATATTCCTCGATGGATGAAGATCCTCATATGGAAACTCTTCCTGAGTGAAGTCATCCCATAGTCTATTCCAGTCGAGACGCTTCTCCCTGGAAATGATTCCTTTGATGAAGGGATTCCATTCCTTGGTGAACCCTTTCAAGGCAATCGTTACCATCTCTACATTTGAAACTTTGTCACCGACAATAGCAAGTTCATCTCGAACTTGAGACAAACTTGTCAGATATGAAGTCATTCCTTCACCCTTTATCGTCTTGGTGGACTTAAAATTATCCCCCAATACTAATACCTGGTTCGCGTTCTTATTCTGGAACAAATTATGAAGAGGCATCCACATCTCATGTGCATTGTTCTTCCTAAAAAAATGAGGTATTAAGGAATCCTTCACACCATCAAGGATGATCAACCTTAATTTTGTATCCAAATATTCCCATATATCCAGCTCCTTAGGGTTGGTTGGCTACTTGACCTCTTTCTTGGAAAAATTGTAGATATTGTTGACCTACAAGACCAACTTGATCCTTTCTTTCCAAGGAGTATAGTTGGACAACCCTTCCAACCTGTCCTCATATTGGAGACCTGCCTGTAACTTTGACATTGAAGTGAATTCTTCACTCAAAAAGAGACCAAATTCTTCTCACATTGTACTTCGTTGCACAAACTATGATTTACTGACTTCCAAAGTAGCTCAAAAATGCTCTGAAACCATGTTTAATTTCCACGACCTTGGGTCTAGGTTAGAGTCTTAAATCACCGATGCTACCAAACCAAGAATATCAACCATGAACTACTTTGCACAATGGAAAATATAAAGCAATAAATCACATATGCACAAGATACACAATTTTAAACAAAATTGTACTATAATGTACACTCACCAATCTTTGTTATATTAAACCAAATCTGAATAGTACAATAGTCTATGGTATACAAGATACAATGAAAAAATCGATGTCGTATCTCGTCATTTCGGTCCTTTGCTTATGTACTACTCACTAGTAGTGCCTTGGTCCATTGAGATTCTAGGAGGGCTATCATCTAACATTTCTGGACTTCCATATGTAGAGTGTTCATGGGTTGATCTAATATTCTCTCTTGGTTGGAAAATTCCCAAGCTCCAAATTTCCAGGCTAGCAACAACTTTCAACCATAAGAGTGTTGCAATTTGGCACCAAACTCACCCAATCTTCAATTTCTCTTCTTCCTTCGAGATAGCTCGTGTAGGGATACTTTGGGTAGCAAACATGGTTCCCTCAGACATACCTATGGCTCCTAATCCAATCACTACCGAATCTACTCCTAATATGACACTTCACCACCTTGGAAGGTCATACACATGGCATCAACAAGTTGAAAATTCACGATCCAATACACAGTCACACCTTGACCCAATACACCTCTCCAAAAACATAATTTTCCTCTTCCTGCACTTGCTGTCACTGTACCATTGGTTAGGGTACACCACACTACCCTCAAATCAAAACACATTCAATAATGAAAGCCTATTAAGGTTGTAGTCCACCTTAGAAGGAGCCATCCACTTACACAATATCCAAATCTGGGCTTGTTACCCTTAACACAACCATTAGAACAACATTTTCTATTGGCTATGGCATGAAGCCTAGCCCATCAAAAATTAGTGGCTGCGGTCCTCCCTCAAACAACACCATACTGCCTTAAATCAACAATGTTTATCTCCTTGCCTTCCTCAGCCCACACACCCTGTAATATGGCCCTAAAACAACACTTGGAACAACCATTAAACACATTCATTGTCTCCTACAACACTTATGTATCACCACAGAAAATACCCATGCTATTCTAGCCTCCCACATGCTGTTCTAGGCCTCCTAATATGGTTGCGGCTTCCTTGATATTTCGGAGCTTCTATTTGGTGATGTATTTCCAGAATAGATGCTCATAACAAATCAATTCACCTTGTATTTATACCAACACAAGGGCTCCTCCAACATTGCAAATTAGGGGCTTCAAACACTGTCCTATTTCAACTTTACACCAACTTGACCTTGACACATATGTGAAACCTCCATAATTTATCTTCAAAAATTCATATCTCCACTTTTACAACTCAAAATTCGATGAATCTTGAAGCATTGGATTCTCCTTTATTCCCTCTATCATATCATGCCATCACATGTAGAAATGTGCTTCCGAAAATTCCCCAAACACGCTTGGGTGAAAAACCCGACACTTGGGTGCCAAGCCCACAAGCTACCCTTGTGGTTCTTTTCCCTCCAAACCCTAAACCCTAGGGCTTGGAGTACCTCCCAATCTACACAAATCAACAATATCATGTACAACTTCTGATCAAAAGTAATAATAACAAAACAAGGTCTAGATTCATATACAACATGATGTTCCCATAGGTATGACTGACCTAATAAAACATCATAGACTTCAAGAGGGGAAATGTTGCACAATACCTCATCTGCAAAGGGCTTGATGCTATAAGGAAAGCGACATTGCTAGTTGACACAAAGATCTCTCCCTTGGTGGAGCCACTTGATGGTGTATGAATGTGGGTGTGGCGTTGTTGGTAGCTTCAATCTCTTAATGACCTCTACTCAGATCAAGTTCTTCTGGATCCCACTGTCAATGAAGAACTGCACTGGTGAACCCTTTACCCACATCTTCAAGTTGAAGAGGCGCTCCCCTCCTTTGGATACTTAGGTTCTACCTTTTGAAGCTTGGTGGTGGCTCTTGTCACAGTGGATTCTACGTTGATGATATGATTTCCATTTTCGATTCCCCTGTTGGGTTTTGGCTCATAATCAAAGTATAAATTAGTCTCTGAGTCTTTTAGCTCAGCCACCAATGTTTTCTTTACGTGACACTCATTTTTGTTTTGAGTGGGAGTTTTATGGAACTCGTACCACTTGCTGGTGTCCTTCTTCACCTTCCCATTATTCTTGGATTATGGCTTCAAGGAGTTGTCCTGGGGCTTTTAAGCTAGAATATACCATTTTCTCTATGGCTTGGGGGCGCCTTTACTCTGCTTTGGGTTGGAAAACCCAAAGTCTCGCTTCTTCTGCCTAAATTTCTGCTCAATATTGGAAACATAGCAGTATGCTACACCAAGCGAGGAGATGTCTAGGAACTTTATTTACTCTTGAATGTATTTGTGCAAGAAACTGCGGTACTTGAGCACTGGATATTTTTCTGAATATTTGATACCCAACTTTGTGCACAATGTATGGAAAATATTCGTCAGATCATGCACATCGTGATCTGTTTTCTGCCGCAACGTCGTCCATTGTATGTACTTGTCCTCATAGCTCCCCACGGGGTAATACTATTCCTTGATTGCCTCTTAAAAAGAATTCCAAGTGGGTGTGACTAAAAATATTAAGGGTTCTCTCTCATCCCTCTGTTCATAGTAGATTTTCCACTAGTCTTTGACATGGGGGCAACTTTGAGGAGTGAAAAATTAATATTTTCCCAATTGGAAAAATCATGAACCAAAAAATATCCTTCCAAAAAAATTAAACATCTATCTATGACATCTGCATCTATCTAGCCTTAAAATATGGGAATGTCAAATTTTAATTGTACCTTAAAGGGAGTGGTACCTCCAAAGTGGCTGCTAGATGAAGATGTGTCGCCTATGGGTAGCCGCGGAAGGATCTGGGAAATTTATCCATCATCTCATTCCTCTGCCGCTCGAGGGCTTCCTCGAGAAATATTTTGAAAGGATCTCCTGCTACCTCGTCTTTATTTTCTTTAGCCATGGGAGGCCATCAGGGTTTGCGAGGCTCACCTTGCAAAGGTTAAACCGGTTCGATCCCTAACTCCTTATATCCTAATCTCATTGGGGACATGCAAAGAAAAATAGAGAAAGATCAGACTAATCTGATACCACCAATCCATATTTATGTAGGAACACAATAGAATACAGATATAAAAATAAACACATTGATTCAACATAAAAAAATATTCATTTCATTATTATCAAAGAACTGAAAATTTCTTACAAGCAGAATGGAAATAAACTAGCTTAGGCGATGGTAGCTTATCTCTGAGAAGAAATGTGGTAGATACATGCCTTTGAACTATGTTACAAGGAAGCTCAAGGGCCCTTTTATTATTTAACAACAATGGAAATCCATAAACAAATAAAACCCTAACCCCAGGTGATGGAATGCTAAGAGTTTTGGTCCTCGTTGGGGTTAGTTTAGGAGCCAATTTCCTCAGGTTGTAACTTGGTCATATGATCTTCATTTGGCATGTATGATACCTTGTTGGAAATATATAATTCTATTAATACAACATTTTTTGTAGCTTTAGGCTTGTGTTGGACCTCAAAAAAATGTCTTTTAGGGGGTAAAAACAACTCTGAAAGTTTAGGACCCGAAAAAATGCTAAAAATAGTAAATGTTGATATAATCAAGGAAACATATGAAACCAATTGGGTGTCTAGGTGGAATAGGTGGGTGGTAATAGTCATCATAATGTGCATGGGACATTCCTGCCTCATATAGACACTTTTGTATCACCAAACCACTTTTAAATTCTTTTGGAAAGTGTATAAAGATTTTTTAAAGGAACAAACATTGTGTAAATTGCCTAGTGGCAGTCCTAAGTTTCTCTTGGTTGGAACTCTCTTTTTACCCATCTCATACATATCCCATTGATCTCCATTTCTCATGCCATACCACAACACTTAGAATGA
Organism: Pinus albicaulis; assembly: GCA_034641835.2. NCBI lineage: Eukaryota > Viridiplantae > Streptophyta > Pinopsida > Pinales > Pinaceae > Pinus > Pinus albicaulis. The sequence continues at coordinate 1,483,525,178 of CM076570.1, forward strand.
ACATTCCCCCCCATATGTGTTATCGAATCTAGTGACATCTACTTTAGCACTATGGTTTTGATTGTTGCCACTTGCATCCATGCTCCAACCTCGGGAAGTTTTTCATATCCCTCACATACTATCAAATATCGCCATCATATCTATGGACCCATCCTATTGCAAATATTTTTCCCAATTTCACTTGGATTTCTCGGAACCATCTTTAGGGAAGTTGGCGCTTCATTCTGTCGACATCAACACCCATATTCCACAATCAAAGCATTACCTTGGTTGCTCCCACCTTATAGGGACAATCTTGGGTGACACAATGGGAACCATTATTTTCTCACTGATGTCATTGGTCTCCCTAACATTAAACCTCAGCATAAGTTTTCATGTCAGGGTAGTATCATACAATATGGTCATTGCATTTATCTCATTTAGTTGATGATCCATGTATCCCATCGCACCTCCTTTAGCAGTGCCATAAATCAGATGCACGGGGGCCCCCAGTTCAACCTATTTGTCAGAGATGCCCCAAATGGTGAAAGAAATTATCTTCTCTTGCTAGCAGCATATCAACCATTTCACAGTTGACTTAACAATACCTTTCTTGTATGTTTGTAATACTTTAGTCATAGTCATTATAATGAGCATGGGACATGCTCGTCTCGTATAGACACTTTTGTATCACCAAACCACTTTAAAATTATTTTGTAAAGTGTATAAACATTTTTTAAAGGAAGAATATTCTCACCGATTTTGTTAGTTACCTAGCGGTAGTCCTAAGTCGATCTTGGTTGGAGCTCTCTTTTTACCCATATCATACACATTCCATTGATCACCATTTTCTCATGCCATACCAAAATAGCTAGAATGAACATTCCCCCCCTCTATGTCCTAACTAATTTGGGGGAATCTACATCAACACTATGGTTTTGACTATCACCACCTTCATCCTGTAGGTTTTAACCCTGTACAGAAATTAGCTGCAAACGAATCTTAAAAATAGAAAATAAACAATAGCGAGAGCATAAAACATAAAACAAATATACACAAAGATTTTCCCCTGGATCCCCAATCGGGACGACCAGCTTGATTTTTCATTATATTCCTTTTAGTGTTACAACACATATATATACATGCCGAAGCATACATAAATCCCAATCCATTAACCCTATATTAGAACATAACCGTAGTTCCCTTGACCAGATCTACAAAATACCAGGGGCCAAAAACCATCATGCCCCAAAACCATGCACAAAACCATGGGCGGGTCCGCCCACCAGAAAATAAGGACCAAATTTTTTTTCCGGGGCTCTGCCATGGACCCCGACAGGGGGGCTACCGCCCCCCCATGACCCCCCCGGCGTTGCGCCCAGTGCAATGTACAGGGGGGGCTATTGCCCCCCATGTAACCTCCCCACGCATGATTAGTCATGGAAGGAACATAACACAAACCCAACACATCCATGCTCCAACCTTGGGAAATTTTTTTGTATTCCTCACATACTATCAAATATCACCATCATATTTATGGACCCATCCTATTCCAAATGTATGTCCCAATTTCACTTGGACTTCTCATAACCATCTTTCGGGTGGTTTGTGCTTCATTTTGTTGACATCAACAACCATCTTTCATAATCAAAGTAGTACCTTGGTTTCTCCAAAATTATAGGGACAATATCAAGTGGCACAAAGGAAACCATTATTTTCCCATTGATGTCGTCGATCTCCCTGGTATTCGATCTCAACATAAGTTTTCATGTCAAGGTAGTATCGTAAACTGTGACTGTTGCATTTCTCTAATTTAGTTGAAGACCCATGCATACCATCACACCTCCTTCAAAAATGTCATACATCATATGCACGGGGGTCCCCAGTTCAACCTATTTGTTAGAGGTGCCCCAAAGGGTGAAAGAAGTTATCTTCTCCATCTATAAGCATGTTAGCCATTGCACTATTGACTTGACATGAAATTTCTTGTATGTTTGTAATACTTCAATCATAGTCATCATAACAAACATGAGACATGCCCGCCTTGTATAGACACTTTTGTATCACAAAAAAACTTTTAAATTCTTTTGAAAAGTGTATAAATATATTTTAAAGGAAAAATATTCTCACCCATATTTTTTTGTTAGTTACCTAGCATTAGTCCTAAGTCGCTCTTGGTTGGAGCTTTCTTTCTACCCATCTCATACATATCCCATTGATCACCATTTTCTCATGTCATGCCACGACAATGAAACCCCCCCAAGATGTCCTACCGACTCCAGGGGCATATACCTCAACACTATGGTTTTGATGCCACTTACATCCACACTCCAACCTTGAGCAAATTTTCTGTATTCCTCACATACTGTCAAATCTCGCCATCATATCTATGGACACATCCTATTGAAAATGTTTGTCCCAATTTCAATTGTATTTTTTGTAACCATATTTCAGGTAGTTGGTGCTTCATTCATCGACATTAAGACCCATATTCCAGAATCAAAGTAGTACGTTGGTTTCTCCCACCTTATATGGACAATATCAGGTGGCACAGTGGGAACCATAATTTTCCCACTTATGTCATCGATCTCCCTGAAATTCAACCTCAGCATAAGTTTTCATGTTAGGGCAGCATCATACACTATGACCATTGCATTTATCTCATTTAGTCGAAGACCCATGCATCCCATCACACCTCTTTTAGTAGTGCCATAGATCAGATGAATGGGGGCCCCCAGTTCAACCTATTTGTTAGAGATGCCATAGAGGGTGAAAGCAGTTATCTTCTAGAGCTAGAAACATGTTATCCATTTCACCGTTGACTTGACATGACCATTCCTATATGTTTGTAATACTTCAGTCATAGTCATCATAACAAGCATGGGACATGCTCGCCTCATATAGACACTTTTGTATAACCATTTATTTAGAGCATGGTTTTATTTCAATTCAAAGTTAAGGACCTCTCCTTAATCATATTTGCTGTGATCTCCTCTCGCTCAAAAAACACGTTTGAACCATCATCAGTGTTGAGAAATATAGGGCATAGCTATTAAGTGATTTCTATTCAATTAATAATTTCTTGTGAGTGATTTTTGATTCTTTAGATTAGGATCTTCTTACTTAGGTTATTATTGTTCTTCTTTAGGAAACAAATACCAATGCATAAAAGATAAAGATACAAGAGACATGGAATATAGGCTATCATCCAAGGCCAAAGCCTCTCACTCTTTGAGAGGAAAATCTGAACAAATTATTCTTATAGAGATTCCAATTGACGAATACCAAGATCACAACCCCTGACCTATTTTCCACTCCAAGACCAAAACACAAGTTCTCTTGAAAATCGATATTTTTCTCCTTTCCTCTTCTCAAATACTCTTCCACTTCGACCTTGTCAGCATCGAGACATTATCACCATCAAGATCTAATTTCTATGGTGGCATCGAGTCCCTACTATGATGACAATAATACCTTCTCATTGTAGTTATACTAAATCCTTATTACTATGATAGCAAAACCTTACTATGGAGACAACAATATCTTCTTACTGTTGTTGCATTGAAACAAATATTGTGCAGAAACTATGGTAGCACTGTGATCCCACTATAATTTGTATTGTAATCCACTGTAATCCACATTATAGTCCCACTGTAATCCACACTATAATCTCTTGTAATCTGCATTGTAATCCACTATAATACGAACTATAGTCCCACTTTAATACGCATTGTAATCTCTTGTAATCCCCACTATAATATTTGAAATTAGTCTGAGATTTTTTGTGTTTTAATGCTTTACCAAATTCCATAATTATAAACCACCAGAAATATGTATTATAAAATAGGTCGAGCTTCCTATTTATATTTTTTTTCCATCATAATTAGGTCAAAATGACTATGAGCTCAACTGACATGTCATTTGGAATTTTCAATAATATTTTTGAAGTCGACATGAGGAGGATACTTCTCCTGGTCTTAGAGGGCTTATCCTATACATATTAATGACTCATACACAACTATAATATGCCCAAGAAGGGTCCTTCATGTATGGCATAGACTCAGATTTACTTTTATGACTAGATGACATATCCTAAAGGCTCACAATGGGAATGATTACTAAAATAAAATTCCTTGCTCATGAAACCCATGAGACAAGATAATAATAATTTTATTTTTCTTATTTTCATAAATTACATAAAATCACAATTACACATGAGATTACAGAGATCAAACCTAGTTACACTTTTCCTACACTTAACTAGGGAGGTATTCATAATGGTACTTGGTCATTCTAAATCTGAAGAATTTATCATAAGAAGAATCAGATTGGTAACCCATATATATATAACATCATATAAACCAACATTTTCACATAGCAAGGCCTTGACTAAAACCTCTATCTCTCCACGAGGTCTGAGCATAATGTTGGTGAGACCAATGATGTCATATGCACATGATGTTTACTTAAGGATATTTCATTCTACTACATGTGCATCAGTGGTGGAAGACATCCATAGATATTCCCTTCGAAGCCCTACATAGACCCATCCCGATATAAAAATAAAGGAATGAACATTAAAAAAAATACCTTTGTGACGATATTTACTCATGACATCTTCTAGTTTGCATAAGCATCTTGCATACATATAGACACATATCCAAAATATATATATCGTTAAGGGTTTATTTTCCTTTCATACTACATCAAATTCTTCATAGCTTCCATGGAGATATCCTAGTAAAATCTTCTTGGTTTTTCAGATGTTAATTTACTTTACCATGGTTGTGCATTCCATGATCTCTTCCTTCCTTTCTTCGCACATTACATTCCCAGGAGCTTCCAATCAGAGTTCCTCAATTGTAACCAACCGCCTCATACTTCATATGATGTCATTTTATTTTGATTTCATCTAGTGAATATGTGACCCATGCATTCCTGCATTCCTTTGAGGGAGGAGATCCTTAATTTTGATCATGTTCTCAAGATACAGCATTGGTCCATGTTACCTGCAACTATATGACATGACTTCCACAATATCAATGTAAGAATACACGCCTCATGTTTCCTTTGGGTCATTAAAACTTCCTAAAACAAATTCCTTGATTGAAAGAGCTTCAATCCATTGAACTGCTTCATTTTTATGTCATCGTACCATTATCCCATGAATTCCGCAAGTTTGAAAGTTTTGATGTAACACTTGCTTCCCCTCATGATTGGTGAACCTTTAAATGAAGATCCCATAAGATATTCTTGAGGATCTAAAGTATCCCCATCAACATATGTTTCCTTCTGACATATGTATGATGAACCTTATACTAGATGACCTTGCCACTTGTGTTCTCAGTGAGATTCCCAAGAGCTATATCCTTGACATCCATATATTTTAACCATCTTTTATGCTTCTCTATGATGATTTCTTGAGCTCTTGATCCCAATGCTTCTATGATGCCTTGATGCATCCCATTTAGTGAATCATGATAGCCATATCTTACAATAAGAGACTTAGGCATTTGAAAAGAACGAAGTTGAGGAAGACTGTCTTAGTCATATTAGAGATCTCTTACTTCCTCTACCTTGGACTTCTTATTTTAAGATTTCTTCACTTATTTGGTGATATTAGATTCTTCTATTCTTCTTTTGTTGTTGTCCTTCTTTATCTTAGGACATTCTCTTTTGTATTGTCCATATTATTGACACCCATAGCATTGGATTTTAGCCATGTTATTTTTCTTTTATGAGGACCAAACTTTACAAATTGTCCCTTTCTTCTTGTCATTGCAACATAATCTTGATTTTTCTCACCTGCTCCCACATCATATTTGGCCTTTAGTCTATATTCTTCAATATTTCATTGTGACCATAGATCATGGAATGGAGTAGCTTATTTCTTCCCATAAATACTTGAACAAAGCTACCCCACTCCTTCGATAGTGCATTTAATACCACTGTAGTAATTTCACTATCATACATGACTTCTCAAAATTCTTGTAGTTGATCTCAAATATCAGACATCCTCATAAATTATGAGGCTATTCCATCTTCTTTAGACATATTCAACTTGTAGAGTTATTTCCTTAATGATATGACTTCTCTAACAATGCTTACGAAATACAACTCTACTAGTTTGTCATAGATTTATTTTGAAGTTTTGAGTTTAGATACATATGGGGTGAGGGGATCCTTGATGGATTCTATGAGAATTATTTGAGCCCTAAATTCCCCTTTCATATACTTGGCAAGAGCTTGAGCATATTCCTCTCTTGGTTTTCTGATAGATCCTTTCACATGATCCATGACCTCATTTTCAATGAGATTTAGATATGTCTTTTTCTTCCATGCAAGATAGTTTGAAGCCCCAACCAATTTGTTGCTCTCCTTGCAAAAAATACATTTTGATAGATTTAGATAAGGTCATATACTTAATTGATAGGATGCTCATTTATCCTTGCTGCTTCCTTGATGCTGATGGTGAAATAGAGAATAGAAAATTTATGTTTTGTTGAATATAGTTTTCTTCAATAATGATCCTTGATATCACAGGGAGGGAGATCCCTTTTTATGGTGAAGTCTTGTTGATGAAGACCAGTGATGAATTCTTGGTGATGTATTTAATGGTAAGGAATTTGTTTCAATAAGAGAGAGTATTGATGATACTTCCTTTTGATCTAGCTTCCTTTGAATGGATAGTCTTTTAACTTGATTCGTAGATATCTTCAACTTGAGTAGATGTAGGATTTTGGCCTTCTTGTCTTGATGATGATACCAATAATTATTTGTAGACTTCTTTGATCTAGGGTTATGATGCTTCCTTTGAATTCAAGATGATATTTTCTTTGATGCCTTAATTGATATTTTATCTCTTAGTCACTGCAGACCTTACTGTGGAGACAACAATGTCTTCTTACTATGGTGGAACTGAAATAAATATTGCACCGATATTGTGGTAGAAATGTATTCCGCATTGTAATCCCACTGTAATCTGCATTGTAACCCATTGTAAGCCTCATTGTAGTCTCACTGTAATCTCTTGTCATATGCACTATAATCTCTTGTAATATTCTTTGCAATCTTGCAATTAGTTCAAGATTTTCTGTATTATTATGCTTGACCGAATTGTAGACTTAATGTTATACAGATAAATCCTTCTTGCGGACAAGAACAATCTCCCTAGTATCTTAAGGATATATAGAAACAAACAACCAAATGCAAACCATTTTCTCTAGATCATTTGTGATTCTGAATTATTAATAACAAAGTATGAGGACATGCCCCTACCTGAAGTCCAACGCTTGCCGAAATCTTCTATCTAGTCTCTCCAAAAGAGGTCACTTCAGCATGTGAAAATTGCAATCGAAGGCAGATAAAAGGATAAAAAGCACCTGTAAGATATAATAATTGAGAATTACACTAATCTATCTCAGTGATCAGGGAATCTAAGAATTGAAATACTCAAATAGATATATTAAAAATGCAATTAGAAAATGGAATCAATTTTTATTAACTTGTATAATAAGAAGTAACCTTACAACCTTTCTCCTTGATGTTATATAGGTTCTTTTGGGGTCCTGAACAATCTTCCTCTCTCATATTGACAAGCCTTCTTCTCTCTGAACTAGCATGAAGTTATGGACATGAGTGTGTGATCATTCTCATATCAAAAATGGCTAGTATAGAGAGTATGCTCTCTTAGGAAATTCTCCAGCAACTAATATGTATGTCTACCCTTGAAACTAAAACATGAGCTCAATTTATAGGGAAATGGAGGTAGTTTCAGTTCCATGAAGATGGGGATGGATTCCTCTCATGAAGGGATTTGAGCTCCATATACCAAGGGATAAACTCCATGAGTGAAGGGATAGAGCTCATGAGTATAGGATAAAGCTCGAACTGAACGCGCTTCTAGAAGCTTCTAGTTGGGAGAATATTTGACCAACTGGGCTTCTAAAGCTTAATTTTTCCTTTATTTGACTGTTTACAGGTGTTCATATGTTTTATAAGAAGAACGTGTGGGATGTGTCGCAGGCCATAGAGCAAATATCTACGGATCCGTAGGCAAGAACTAGGAAAATTGCGGAGTTAGACTTTTTAGGGTTTTAATGAGATTTTCTCCAATTCTAAGACTTGGTTTAGGAATATTAGGGCTTTTGACCTCTGAGGGAGCATGATATAGGTAGTGATGAACCTATATAGACAGGAAAATGTCATGGTGACAAAATAACGTGTAACATATTACCCCCTAAATTGCGAAGTCTGAGATAGTTCTGAAGAGTGAAGTGCTTTATCTTTTCGAGGATTGGATTGCAGACACACTGATTGAAAACATATAAAAACATTCAATGCAAACATATATATATGTATATCATCGCTAAGGTAGGCATTCCTATACTCAGATTAAAACTAACTACATGTTTTGGTAGAGAAATTATTTTTAAAATTACATCAATAGTAGACACAGTATGGACGTAGCCATCTGTCATAAGTAGTCTACTATATCATGAATAATAAAACTCCTCATAGCCTGGATGGTGGAAACTAGATCCAGGGTCTTGATTTCCACTTCCCGAATTAGTATGATTATATCCATGCGATTAATTGTGTCAAAGTTGAACATGGTAGAAACCACTTGATCACCAGTCAATGATGTGAACTGTTAACAAGTGTGAGAGAAACCACCAATAATGACAATGGCTCTCAAAGTATTCAGTACAATCCAAGAAGTGTGAATGAATGATTTTTAGTCGAACACTTCACGGAATCATTCGATCGAAGGTCAATATTGATGCAACCTGTCGTTGAAGGCGAGAAACCTGACATTAGGGCATGCAGATCCCAAGGTACTGATAGGATTCTAGATCAATTTTCTAGATGATGAGCTGTCGTTGATAGAAAGTGACCTGTCACAGAAAAGCCTACGAAACGAAACCATTAGATCAAGTTTTGAAGAAATTTTAGCGAGGACTGACTCAGGGATGGTCAACGCAAATGGAGACAAATGTTTGCAATGAATGGTTTATTTGAACTATCTTTTAAACACATAACAACACTGCAGATGGTTTGGTAACAATTGACCTAAAGATAATACCCAGAAATCGGCTGAAGACTTTCAATGTGGTTTGATTAACTATTAGACAAAGGATTTTCCCAACCTGGGTACAAGTGTGACAAAAGTGTCGTGTTCAAGAGTGGTATACTGCTTTTAAAACAAGGGTGACAACTGGATTCATTTTCTCTTTTCCCCCCACCATTACTGGCAAGTACCTCTTTATTTTTGACAAGCTTGAGGAGGATAACATTTGCTTGTTATGTAAGCTCATCCTTTGGATGAGTCCAACTTAGTATTAAAATAGAACCCTAAGAAGGAGTGGTTTGTTCTTGTTTGTAATTGACAGGTCCTTTACTGTTAAATTTTAACGAGTCTAGTATAGGTGAAACTCGGTGTTTGTCAATTTTAGGGAGTCATAAGAAAAACATAAGAAAACTCTGAGGTTGTAATTTTTCATAAATTTAGTCTCTCAATCCTAAAAAGGATAAAATAATACAAGAGAGAACTCTATTGACCATGATTAGTCAACGTATATCTTTTTCATAAATAGTCCATTTCAGTTCGGAAAAGGGGTAAATTTATACTGAAAGGACGACTGTTCATTTCCTTTAACAAGCTCGAATAGTCAAGTACTCGATGATCTTTTCATGTTTAGAGAGTCTGAGAAGGGCTTAAAATAGAACTCCAAGGTTTCGATTTTCGTAATTTTCAAGAGTCCAAAAAAGTGATTGAAGTGTACTCATCATGAAAATAATTCTTTTCACCGGAAAAATTTGCATTCTGCACGAAAACTCAAAAGATTAAACATACCTGTTTCTAATAAGTAAAAACATCAAAAAATTACTTTTTAAAGTGGAAAATAAATAAAATAAAATATTTTATTTATTCAAAAAATATTATAAAAAGGAGTTTAACAAAGTCATTTTCACCTTTTGTCTTCAGAATTGTAAATTGAGAGCTTTTGGCAGAAAACATTTCAAAGTTGATAACAGGAGAACCGACCACTCAAATCAAGATTCTTCAGAACCAGACAATCCACAAGACTATTCTCTTCATTTATCGATTGAATTCTCATTTTAGGCTTTAAAATCATTTTTTGAGGAGAAATTATGTTTAAAATTCCGCTCTCGGGGGTCTACGGGTCATACATGCATTACCTGCGGACCTCGATAATTTTCTTAAAGGAAAATTTTAGGGCTACTGCGATTTTCATGTAGAGTGCATGCGAACGTCTGCACTGTCTCTACACGAAAAATGTGGAGGCACCGCGACCAAATGAAAATTGATTATTTCTCACAAAAATGGTTAAAGTTTTCCACTCTAAAAGTTTCTAATCCTCAAATGCATCCATTTGCAGACTATTCCACCATGCTAGAGTGGAGAGAATGTGAGCATGAAGGTACAGACGATGTGGCTCTGAATGATCTAGCCACAATGCGTGTGATTAGAAATTGTGGTTTGTATAAATTCTAGGAAATTCAAGGTATGAGGGCACAAGTGGAACTGATGACATGGCTAGTGAACAAGTGGGATGTTCAAAATTAGTGCTTTATCATTGGTGATCATTGGCTTAAAATTGAGCTCGAAGAGCTTTATTTTCTCACTGGGTTATCCAAAAGATGAGAAAACATTTCTTTGTTTGGAGCTAGGCAGGGTGGCCTACCCGTCGCTAGTTACAAACAAGAGTTTTGTAGTGATGAAGCAGACCCAAAGGATAATCACATAGATATCAAGACTATCTTGCGACTTGATCTTAAATTTATTTCATTCAAAGTAACCAGGTTGTGTGGAAGTGCGGCTCCACATGTGGCCACCAAGTCTCAGATGTAGACTGTGGTTGAATGTTTCAGAGGCATCATTTTCAAGTAGTGTGAACAGGTGTTGGCCAACATTAAAGGCCAACTGGCTAGAGAAAAAAACGAAAAGTTGAAAAACTTTGGGTATGGCGCCATCATGATTTCTTTTGCTTTGGAGAGGATTCCATTCCTCCCCCCTCAGCTTATTCCTGTCGATCGTGGTGGACTTAGAGAACCTCGTATGGTACGTTGGATTGCATTGATGGCCCGCCATGGTGGCGACGACAATACAATGTTTTGGTTTACTCCTGTGTATTTTATGTGGTTGCAGAACCAAATATTCACAATTGAAGATTTCCCATATGCAGGTATAGATTTCAGAGGTGATCCTGAGATGTCCTTACCTCCAGGGGCACAATGGGATGAATCAAGTAAGTGAATCATTTTGATGTGTTTTAATTCTAATTTTTATTTGTTTTTAATCGTCCAATACTGATAACAAAATTTTAAATGCAGATGTTGGTCCACAACGGCTAGCTACACTCTGCCACTTTGAAAGGCGGCAAACAGAGCCTATAGTACAGTCATAGGATCAGGCAATAGAAATCTTCATTGACATGGAACACAACGTGGAGAGGTTGACTATAGATATCCCTGAGACATTGACAGATGACATTCCTCTCCATCTCCAGAGACATGTTACTAGTGTTCTAGGCCAGTTTAGGAGCTTCCTGCATAAGGTGGTGTGTGCTATAGTCTACTACCATGATCATCACCACGGATATTGGATGATCATCGTGGATTGACATATTTTTTTTTTTTTGTATCAGTATCTTTTAGATCATAAGGTGTTTAAACCTATTATCGCAGAAAATGTAATATTTTTTGAAAACAAAAACTCCTATCTATGATATTACTACTTTCTTTGACTATCTTGTTCAACATATATCGAATGTTGTTTTGGTTTACTATTTTAATGTTGCAAATGTCTATTTAGAACACAATTGGCTAATGCATCAGCCAATGTGTTTAAATTTCTTGAAATGTGTTGATATTTGATGTAATCAAATTGTCTTTCCAAGAGACGAACCTTCAAAAATAATCTCAATAACACTGGATGTAATCAAACTCTTGTAGGATAACAATCCATTTAGAGTATTTTCCCCCAAGTAATTATTTTTTCAAAATATACATCATTGGGTTGCAATTAGAAATCACAGTTGTCTTGCGTAAAAGTATGTAATGACAAAATATTTGGACAGCTTGAACGGTTGCCAAGGCCAATTTCTCCACATGTGAATAATTAATTTCAGTTGGATTCAGATTCCGACTTAGATAGTAAATCACATGTTCATTGTCAAATTCATCCTCTTGAACTAAAACCATTCCAATAGTGGAATCAAAGGCTGCTAGGTATAAAAATTAGTCCTGGTTGTAATTGGGTGGATGCAATAACGGTGCATGGGTTAATGCATGTTTTAGAGCATCAAAATATCAATCAGCAATCTCATCCCAAATAAAAGGAACATTCTGTTTCAACAACTTGGTAAAACATTTTGTTAATTCAACATAGTTCGGGATAAATGTACGTGGAAAGTTTTCTTTCCCTTGCAAACTTTGGAGTTGGCGAAGTGTGGAAGGAGGAGGTAAATTTATGATGGCCTCAACCTTCGAGGGATCGACACGAATTCCGGCTTTGGAAACAACTAATCCCAGTAATCGTCTAGATTGAACACAAAAAATACACTTGTATGGATTCAAACTAATCCTGTAATGTCTACATCTCATAAAAATTGCTCGTAAATGAGTAGGATGATCTTCCCTATGCAACGAGTGAGCAGGAAAATCGTCAAGATAAGGCTGCACAATGTGTTTGATGGCATGAAAAGTGTAAGACATTTCCCTTTGAAAATTTTCACCAACATTCTTTAATCTGAAAGGAAATTTACAGTAAGAAAATGTTCCCCAAGGAAAAATGAACGCTATTTTTGGTTGATCAGCAGGGAGTATGTTTATTTGATTATATCCGGAAAATCCGTCCATAAATGAAAACATCTCATTTCCGGCACAATCATCAATGATTTGGTCGATATAGGGGGTAGGATAATTGTCCTTTGGACATGCTTTATTAATATCCCTATAATCAACACATACTCGTATAGTCCCTTGTTTTTTGGTAATAGGAACTCTAGTAGATACCCAATTTGTTAATGGGATTGGATAAATAAATCCTGCTCTTAGTAGTTTCTCAACTTCATCTTTAATAGCAGCAACTTTACATGGATGTATCGGATGTAAACGTTGTCTAATAGGCTTTACGTCCAGGTATGTCTTTATTTCATGAACGACAATTTTTGGATCAATTCCTGGCATTTCTTCGTAGGACCAGGAAAATATGTCACGAAATTCTTGAAATAGGGCTTTATATGTATTAATTTTGTCAATCATACAAGAAGCTCCTATATGAATGTTTTCAATAACTCTAGGTTTAATTGATATGTCAATAGGAACAATTGTAGAAATGTTTCCCAAGCTAATCTCAGAATCCGAATTTGTAATCGTGATTTGATTCTGTGGTTCCTTGACATAATAAATTGTAAAAATAAACGAAAAATCATTTTCAAATCTATCAAGTTCAGGTAAAAACAAAGATCTATGATGTAGATAATCCTAGGGTAATTCATCCATAGACAAAAATTCATGAATACTTTCATCAGTATAAAGTACTTGTTGGAAAGGATCGGAAATAGATGTCAAGGTTGAGCTTGATAGTGAATAAGACTCTTTGGTGAACACATTCATTGGATCAAGATTAGTTGAAGGTGTGTTAAGAAATGAATGTACTACTGTATATGCTATCTCAAAAGGACTCAAAGGCATCTCGCCATTGAAAGAATCCATTTCTGACTCTGAAGGTACTATACAAGGATCATCAAATGGAATAGTACTTGATGAAATCATATTGATATTAGAAGTGGTATGTAGTATGTTGGGTGGAGGCATAGAAAAAGTTCCCATTAAATCAGAGCCCTTTACCAAATCTACTCCAACATCTTCATAAGGAATAGTCTATTTTCCAACATGTTGGATACTATCTGTAGAAGCTGGGTTGGACGAATAATATGACAGCTGATCGATTTTCACAATATTTCCTTTATAAGAAAACATGATTAACCAAAACACAGATGATGTGACAACAGTCATAGAATAAGACCAAATTCGACCCAGAAGAAGGTTGTAATCCAGAGGGGCATCAACTACTTCCACATCTAGATTAACGGTTTTGCCTTCTACCTCTATAGGTAGATCCTGTAAAATTCCAAACGGATGAAATCCTCTTCCATCAAAATATTTAAGGATTGTCGGAGATTGGTTAAATGTCGAATAAATAATACTTTTCCAAAAGTTTAACAACATAATGCACGTGGATGCCCCCTCATCAATTACAGTATGAAAAATTCATCCGTTGTTGACTAATACCAGAATCTGAAAAGCCTTATGATGAGGGAGTCTCGATGTAAAAGTTTCTAAATCGAAGACCATAAGGTTAGAATCCTGAGGATCTTTAGCTCCAATAGCTGATAAAATTAATTTCCTCTACACCAGACATGATTGCAGCACTTCTAAGGCCGACATTGCTAAAGGGGAAATCGCCAAGTCTTCAACAATGTTGTAGTTCTGAGAAGCTCTTGCATGTGGATTGAAAGTTGATTTCCGAAGTACAACTTTAGCAGGCGGTTTAATTACTAGATTAGGATTAGGTTTCTTGATATGAAGGGGATAAGAAACCAATGAATATGTAGCTGGTGTTGAATTAGAATTTTCTACTTCTTTACTAGTAACAATATTTTTACCTCCATAGTCTTGCGATCGTGTCACAACCATAACCTCAGACATCATTAAAATATATGCTGATGAGTGTGAAGAAGATCCTATCATTTTTATATCTTGAGTTGGAAAAGAATCCTTCAAGACAGCGGGTATGGGTGAACCTTTGATGAATTTAGAGACCTCAGATCGATGCGGGCACTCTTTAGTAAAGTGATCCTCATCACAGATAAGACAAGGATAACAAGGTTTTCGTTTATCATTAGATGGTTCAATTTTTTCAGTTTTCTCCTTGGGAGATTAAGTATGTTTGCTTTTATTCTTACCTTTTTTCTTATTACCAGTTTTGGATTTAGTTGTAGATGAATCTACAACATGAATGTCAGCAGAAGTTTCAAGGGAAGAATCTCCTTTCGGTGAATCAGGTAAAGTTATTATAGGAGAATTGGTTTTTGAGGAATTCTTCTTACTTTTATTTGTGTTAACTAAACTAATTACATGATCTGGAGCATGTTGGGTATGGGGGGTCATAGGGGGGGCAGTAGCCCCCCCTGTCGGGGTCTGGGGCAGCACCTCGGCGAACATTTTTGGTCCTTAATTTCCAATGGGCGGTCCATGCCCATGGTTTTGTGCATGAATTTGCACATGGTTTTGGGGTACGATGGTTTTCGGCCTCTGGTATTTTGTAGATCCGGTTAAGGGAACTACAGTTATGATCTAATACAGGGTTAATGGATTAGGGTTTATGTATACTTCGGCATGTATATATATATATGTGTTGTAACACTAAAAGGAATATAATGAAATATCAAGCTGGTCGTCTCGATTTGGGATCCAGGGGAAGATCTCTGTGTTTACCTGTTTTATGTTTTATGCTCTCACTATTGTTTATTTTCTGTTATAAGATTCGTGTGTAGATAATTTATGTTCAGGGTTAAAACCTACATTTGGTATCAGAGCTGTTTCAACTTCAAGGGGGCGCCTTTGCTGCTGAGTTTTTTTTCGCTCGGGCCTGAGGTAGACCCTGTTCAGTGGGAGATCTACGGGATCTATTCTTGCGGTGAAAGAAGATGGCGAGCGAAGGAAAGATAGAGATCGAGAAATTTAATGGTCAGAGTTTTGAGTTGTGGAAGCTCAATATGGAGGAACTGCTGGTGGATAAAGATCAGTGGATTGTAGTAGATCCAGGTACTAAACCAACGACAATGTCAGATGAAGACTGGAAGAAACTGAATCGGAAGGCTAAGAGCACAATACAGTTGTGTGTCTCAGGTTCAGTATTGTTGAATGTATCTAGGGAAGCCACGGTGAAGAATTTGTGGGAAAAACTTGGGACTTTGTACCAATCTAAGTCTTTGGTGAATAAGTTGTTCTTGTGGAAAAAGTTGTATAACCTGAGGATGAAGGATGGAGACTCGATGACAGAGCATCTGAACGCCTTCAATACTATGGTAAGTTAGCTGTCATCTGTTGATATTAAAATCTCAAATGAAGATACGTGCATCAGTTTGTTATGTTCTCTACCAGACTCGTGGGACAGTTTGGTTATTGCAATAGGTAGAAATACAACTACCTTGAATTTTTATGACATCATCTCAGCCTTGTTGTCGGAGGAAATGAGATGAAGAAATATGGAGGGCCAGGATGGAGATGCCTTATTCAGGTTTTTATGGTGGTCTCACACTGTGGAAACAAGAATAAGGTTTCGAGTGGGAGATCTAAATCTAGAGGGAGATCTAAATCTCCTGGAAAGTTTGTAAAGGTGTGCTGGAAATGCGGAAAGGAAGAGCACTATAAAAAGGAATGCAGATCTAAAGCTCCCGAGAAAGGAAAGGGATCTGATGAAGGTCCTTCTGCAGAGGCATAAACCACCTCGGATGAAGGTGGGGATGTGTATTTGGTTTCTTCTTCAAATACACATGTAGATCATGAGTCATGGTTGATTGACTCAGGTGCATCCTTTCATTTACCCCACTGATGGTTCTTATGAACATGAGCAAGCAAAAGAGGCTTCCAGAGCACAGTACGCCAATCACCTGATGTGGTGAAGCCTGTCGCATGTGGAAGGATTAGAAAACTTCCCAGTGCACCCAATATGAGTTCTTTGGCCATGAATCGACTTACAAGGCATGGATGATGCAGGTGTAAAAACAGTGTTCGAGAAAGATGCCTGTAAGATGGTTCGGGGAGCACTGGTATTAATGCGGGGAGTTTGGACTGGAACTCTGTACAAGCTACAAGGTAGCACTGTTATTGATGGGTGTAACAATTCTGTGGTTCCTGAAAGTGGGACGGAAAGTCTAGCTATCTCTGGAGAAAAGACCATGCTATGGCATCAAAGGCTTGGACATATTGGAGAGAAGGGCCTTCGGATACTCCATAGAGATGGTATGGTAGAAGGTATGTCTAATTTTTCTCTAGATTTTGATTTCTGTGAACATTGTGTATATGGGAAGCAGAATCGGGTGAGTTTTCCTTCTGGTGCTAAGAGGGCGAACAAGATATTAGAACTTGTGCACAGTGATGTGTTTGGACCTGTGTCAGTTCCATCACTAGGAAAGTCTGTGTACTATGTTTCATTTATAGATGAATTCTCAAGGAATACATGGATAGATGGCATGAAATAGAAGCTTTGACAGATGAAGAATTTGCTGCTCTAGTGGAAACCGTATGTAGTAGAAGAAAGACAAAAGGCAAAGAGACAGATAATTTAAAGGCGGGGAGCGCTCGCACAGTTGAATCTGAAGAGTTCAGAAGAAGTGTGGTATGAAGCACTGAGCAAACTACTCACATGCATCTTTAGCAAAATGAAGAGTTATATAGCAATTTTGAATAAGAACACCACATGGGGCAGGCAAAGAAGCATGCTCTGGGTAAATTTCCAAGTTAGACAAGAATTTCGGAAGAGGTAGGAGACCGTGATGTTATCCAAGTTATCACAGATCACCTTCATCAGTGTTGGAGGATAAGACTCCACATGAGGTATGGACTGGTAAGAAACCCTCTCTTTCACATCTAATGGTATTTGGATGTGATGCATATGTACATGTTCCAAAGCAGAAAAGGACTAAGTTGGATAATAAATCTGAAAGGTGCATCTTTATTGGGTATAAGGATGGTTTAAAGGGTTACAAGCTTTGGAACCCAGAAATAAGGAAGGTTGTCTATAGCCGAGATGTGGTGTTTAGAGAAGTGAAAGATTTTTTTAAACATGAATTCCTACCAAAGGAACCTGAGAAGATAGAGTTTGAGCTAAAGGAGGATGAATCATACTCTACAACAGAAGAAGACTCAGAAGATGAAGAGCCACAAACTCCAGCTATTAGAAGATCAGTTCGGGAAAGAATGCAACCAGAAAGGTATAGTCCATCTACTTTCTGTTCAGGTTTTTCCTTAACTATAACTGATGATGATCCTAGAACTGTCAGGGAGGCAGTAGATTCAGAGGATGGAAAACTCTGGAAGGAGGCCATGGTTGATGAAATGGCATCCTTGCAAAAAAATGAGGCATGGGATCTGGTGGAGTTGCCAGCTGGAAGGAAGCCCATCGGAAGCAAATGGGTGTTTAAGAAGAAGATGAATGTAGAAGGCAAGGTGGAGAAATACAAAGCTCGGTTGGTAGCAAAAGGTTATTCCCAGGTGCCAGGAATTGATTTTGGTGATATTTTTTCTCCTGTTGCCAAAGTTACTTCTATTAGATTACTTTTATCTATTGCTACTACATTTGATTTTGAGATAGAACAGATGGATGTGAAGACAACATTTCTTCACGGGGATCTAGAAGAGGAGATCTACATGAAGCAACTTGAAGGCTTTATGGTGAAGGATAAGAAAGAACTAGTATGAAGGTTGAAGAAGTCTCTGTATGGGTTAAAACAGTCACCAAGGATGTGGTATTAGAAATTTGAAACCTATATACGAGGACTTGGCTTCACCAGAATCAAAGAGGATCACTGTGTTTATTTTAAATTAATTGGTGACCGTGTTATTTATTTGGTCTTGTATGTGAATGATATGTTGCTGATTGGAAATGACAAAGAAATTATCCAAGATTTGAAGACCCAACTGCTCTCCAAATTCGACATGAAGGATCTTGGTGCTGCAAACTATATTTTGGGCATGGAAATTAAGAGAGATTGGGCAAAGAGGAAGCTTTGGTTAAACCAGAGGAAGTATGTCTAGACTATATTGCAGTGGGTCAATATGCAGGATAGTAAACTGGTGAATGTTCCTATTCCTGTAGGTGTAAAGCTGTCTACTGAATAGTGTCCCAAGACACAGGAAGAAGAGGAGGATATGTCCCCTATTCCATATGCAAGTGCAGTGGGTAGCCTGATGTATGCAATGGTCTGTACTAGACCAGACATTTCACATGCAGTGGGAGTATTGAGCAGGTTTATGTCAAACCTAGGGAAGGATCATTGGACAACAGTGAAGTGGGTTTTCAGATATTTACGTGGCACTAGTGATTATGGCTTGTGCTACCAGGGAAGGCCAGGATTAGAAAGAATGTTGGACATTCGTGGTTTTGTTGATGTAGACTGGGTTGGAGATCTGGACCAAAGAAGATCTAAAAGTGGGTATGTGTTCAGCCTATTTGGAGGTGCAGTCAGTTGGATGAGTAAAAGACAATCTGTAGTGGCTCTTTCAACTACAGAGGCAGAATACATTGCAGCCACTCATGCAAGCAAGGAGGCAGTTTGTTTGAAAATATTGTGTTCAAGTATGAGGTTGGTACAACAAGCTATAAGGATAGACTGTGATAGCCAAAGTGCAATTTTCTTGTCTAAGAACCCTGCTTATCATTCAATGACAAAGCACATTGATGTTCAATATCACTTTGTTAGAGATATGGTTGAGGCTAAAAGGGTGTTGCTGGTAAAGGTGGACACTTTGAAGAATGTTGCAGATGCATTGACGAAGTTTGCGAGCACACAAAAGTTCTCTTGGTGTAGAGAAACAATGGGTGTTGAAGAATTGGGCCAATGACTAAGCTCTCCTGTGCTCCCATGCAGAAAGAAAACAACAAGTGGGAGAATGTTGGGCATGTGTTATATTCTTTCCACAACTAATCGCGTGTGGGGGGGGGAGGGGGTAAGCTGTCGGGGTTCGGGGCAAAGCCCCGGCGAAAATTTTTGGTCCTTAATTTCCGGTGGGTGGTCCGCACCCATGGTTTTGTGCATGGTTATGCACATGGTTTTGGGGTACGATGGTTTTCGGCCCCTGGTATTTTGTAGATACGGTCAAGGGAACTACTGTTATGATCTAATCCAGGGTTAATGGATTAGGGTTTATGTATGCTTTGGCATGTATATATATGTGTTGTAACACTAAAAAAAATATAATGAAATATCAAGCTGGTTGTCCTAATTTGGGATCCAGGGGAAAATTTCTGTGTTTATCTGTTTTATGTTTTATGCTCTCGCTATTGTTTATTTTCTGTTATAAGATTCGTGTGTAGATAATTTCTGTTCAAGGTTAAAACCTACACAGCATGAGACCATAAAGGATTTGCAGTTATTTGACCAGGATGTGGTAAATCAAGAATTTTTTCGTACAAAGCACCAGACTATGTATATACGAGGTATAAGTACTGAGCTTGAGCAATGACCTGTTCCTTAGTAACAACTCCTCCCTTAGCCACATCTTTGGTGATCTTTGGAAGTAATGATTTGATGAACCATTCTACCAAAATCTGATCCGGAATAAAAAATTTCACCAAACGTCTTCTATGTCTCATTCATGTATGTGATTGAATATGGACGTAGATGTTGATTGCTTTAATGAAGTCAATAATTCCGTGCCATTGTCGTATCTGATTAGCAACTGAAAATGTGTTAAGAAACCAGTTGCGAAAGCATTGAAATTGTTGAATGAGCCATGTGGTAATTCAATGTACCATTTTGTAGCTAAACCTATCAGTGTTCTCTGAAATAGTCATAATAGAATAGAATCATCAATTAAAGAGTTGGATGCACACCAGAGGTGTTAAGTCATGACATGGTTCGAGGGGTCCTCTCCTGATTTCCCTTCAAATTTAGGGATATCACTGAGCAAATTATTTGGCATTGACGGCCAATACGGAAGATAATAGATGGAATCATTCATTAGGCGCAACAAATCAGGTAAATCCAAAGTTGCTATGAATGGCAACCGACGGTTAGGGTCCTGAGCACATTGATAACATTATGGAACTATACCAGTACCAGGAGGAGGATATGCAGGATATCCTGGAATAGCTTGTGCATTTGGGATTGGAATACCTCCCAAGTAACCAGGATTAGCTGGACCATATTGGGGTTGAGCTGGTATTTGATATGTGTAACTAGGGTATGGCTAATGCTGGTATACTGGATTTTGTAATACAGGCCCATATTGATACTGCCCTTCATATGGTTAATAAAAAAACTGAGGTTGGCTTGTTACAATTGTACTTGTACCAGGTGGTCCTATAGGCATCTGAACAATAGTCTGAACTATGGGTCTAGGTTGTGAAACTACAGGGATTTGTTGTGATACTTGAGGGGCTGTAGAAATAGGGGTTGTAGAAACTCCAGAAATGGGTGTGGTAGCTTGAACAGAAGTTGGTGAAATAGTTTGAGGTGGAGTTCTAGGTGTCGGACTAGGCTGTTGAACTGTACCATATGTAGGTACCTGAATCATAGGTTGAACAGGTTGGACAAGTTGGACAGGTTGTTGGATTTGACTATAACCAATTGGCTTACTAGGTTGATAATAGGGTACTTGCACATTAGGTTGCAAATTCTATTGAACTTGGGATGGATCCCACATCGTGTTTACTCGAGGATACCAAGGTCCCATTGAAGGTTGGGTTGCATAATAAGGACCATAACCAAGTTGATAATTTGGAACATATTCTTGATAATTAGCTGGATAATTCCCACATCCTTGAAATAATTGTTGTTTCAAGTAGAATTGTGGCCCTAAAGGAGGATGTTGTCCCTCGAAATACTGTTGCCCTAGTGTGGGGTACTGTCCTTGAAGAGGCTGCGGACCTTGAGTTGGGTACTGTCCTTGATGTTGATATTGTCCCTGAGGTATGTACTGACCTTGAGGTATGTACTATCCTTGAAGTTGATATTGTACTTGAGGTATGTACTGTCCTTGAGGTTGCCCCCAAGGTGGTAAATTACCACTTTGAGGTTTCCCCCAAGAGTTAAATTACTACCTTGAGGGTCAGGGTTAGGAATGTTTCTAGACATCATGTAAATGTGTTCCTCACTCAAATTTTCAGTATGTGATTCATTTGGACCAGATGATGGTATATGTTTGTTGGGAGAAGGAGCTGCTCCTGAGAAAGTACCAGAAAGCGACTAGTACCTTGCCAGAATAGACAGACCACCATACAAATATGATTCTAGTGATGCAGAAAACATGGATGACTCGCCAGACATGTTTAATGGAGGTTTGTAACCTCTTGGTATGGTGTAAAAAGGAATTCGGGGTGGCGAATAGTTTAGAATAGTATTGTGTAGAAAGTCTATCAACTGAGAATAGCAAGGATCTTGTTTGAAAGGACTATAATAAATCGATTCACTTGCCCTAAGATCTAAAGAGTCATGATTTGAAGGAAGAACAACTTCTTCTTCAGTGTCAATAACTTATTCAATACTAATGAGACCAGGAGGAAGATTTTTAGTGATACGATACTTCACTCTGGGTGAATCAGGATGATGAGTGGTTGGAGTAATGAACTCGGAAGTAGACTCGGATATAGCGGGTTCAGTTTTTGGTTCAGAAATTTTAGGATCAGTAGCTGATGATTCACTAGTTGTAGAAACAAGTTCAACTAGTTCAAAAATTGAAACTCTTCTTGGAGTACTCTCTGTCGTTTGAGGTTGATCTACTTCATATTCAAGATGAATAATTATTGATTTTGCTTCATGTTCAGTTGATCCAGTCCATAATGTTTGTACTTTCTTAGATTTAAGTTTTTTTAACTGGCTTGGTGTGTACTCAGGGGGTTTCCCCTGCATTCTACATGATTTTCTAGGTAATTTAGCCACGATTAAAAGTTTTAACACACGAAATAAAAGAAAATTTCAACAAAATGTCCTAAAGTCTCTAAGGAAACAATCAAATTGATCACACGCCTACAAAATCTAAGAGATAAATCCACACACAAATAGTATATTCCCACACTAAAAACACTAGTTGGTGATGAAAACCAACATCGTAGAATTTTAATGCAGAAATGGTGGTTGGAACAGTTACCTCGAAAACTTGATTAATGAAACAGTCTGGTGCAATTTTCTCCACTTAAACCATCTCAAAGTGAAAAGAACCCTCCAGAAAGTCCAAGTGAGTCTAGTCGACGTTTTCTCCAGGTACAATGGGACCTTCCCTCCACTGTCACCTTGGGAAATAATCCTAAAGTTTATAGCCACTAAGGTCACCAACCGGAAAAAATATACTTGGGGGAAAAGTCTACGATCCGATATACACGGAAGGGAAGAGTAAATAGCTCAATCCCCTTGAAGGATCCTTGATATAATCCAAATTTTACCGACAAGTGACCCTAGGCTCCTCGGCAATGGTCTATTTGAGGTTTACTATTTTTAATATGTGCACATCTGCTATCTTTCCATATGAGATAGGTACAATTACCTCACTGGTTCAGACATGATCTCGTGCTTTTAAGAAGAGCTTCCCAAAGCATACATGCGACAATTGGATTTTTCCTACTGCAAGATTGCTACTTGTTTGTTTTAACTGTCTTGGAATGATAATTACAACCTATTCCAAGACACTAGCCTAAGCTACGTTGGTGGAAAAGAGCCCTAGAAAATGTAAAATATCTAGATTGATTTTAATTAAAGCGTTGTTTTTAATTTGGTTGCTTCTTAAGACAGAAGGTATGGAAGTGAAACTTCAATGATGTTTTATGAATGGACTCAAAAATATGCTAAATGTATCTATATTGTTACACCATTTTTTGGTCATCTAATCCATTGGTATTAGATGGACCCAAGTACATCAAGTAAGACCGATTTTACCCCAAGTAAAATCACATTCACTATGAAAAATAACTTAATAAATCACCCTTATTAAGTTGTTTATGGTCTAAACAGGAAACCCCATGAGGAAATATTAAATAAATCTATATTTGTTTATTTTTCCTCATGGAGTAATTAATTAAACAGTAGTTTGATTAATATTCCTGGTTATATTTAACCCAAAACAAGGAAATTAATTAGATAAATCATTATTTATCTTATTATTTCCTAAATATTAGTTATTTAAACCTTATTAAATAATATTCTTTGTTAAATATAACCAAAACACCCATAAATAATTAAATAAATCTTTATTTATTTGATTATTACTTAACCACATCCTTAAAATGATAAATAAATCATTTGTTTATTTATTATTACCTAATCACATCCTTAAAATGATAAATAAATCATTTATTTATTTATTATTTACAAATAAGGGGATTTGACTCAAGTCAAATTCCTTTTCCCTCCAACAAATATAATAAAATATTCTATAAAAGTTGGATCTTGATTTGGTTAATAATATTTTAATTATGCACCAATATCTAGACTAACTCAATATTTTGTTATAAATAGAAGGGTTTTCCCATTCATTTTTCACCTTTTGTTGCCTAAAGATCACTCTAGATCTCAACACTTGGTCTGGCTATTGATCCATAATCATAGCCATACTTTTCCATTTTTGTCTGGGTTTTCTACACCATCAAGAGAGAGAAGTTCTAAATCTGAAGTGCTGAGGACTCACAAGAACCCATCCCATTGAGGAGAACAGGGAACACCCTCTTGTGTTTTCCTCCCATGTGCCATTAATAAAATTATTCATTGGATATATTCCTGCTCCTATCTATTGATCTATGATAAATCTTATTTTCTTTATACTGCTTAATCTCTTCTCAATGCATATATATCTAGATTTTAAACATTTTTTTATTGATTGCCCAATTGCAGATTCAAGATATTAGTGCTATTTCCTACCGTTAGGCTATATGTTATGCATGAGTTGTGCTGTCTTTTTTCGTACACCACCACAGAATATTCACATCAATAACCAGCTGCATTCTAATAAAGCTACTTATTACGTACTGTCATTTTTTTCCGATCCTTGCATACTGGCTGCTTCAAACCCTAGGATTTTCTTATGGGCCCTTGTTTTCTTATTCTTGATGTTGTTTTTAACCCATAAAACCCTAAAACAATAAAAATTCTAACTTCTGCGTGTTTTCGGACCCATTGCGTAGGTGAACGACATCGACCGTAGCTGAGACGAAATTTTTTTCTGAAACTTGCCACCGAAAGTGCCAAAAGTGTAGGTCACACTTTTCTGCCCAAAACCTATGACCTAGACCTCTAGGACTCACTTTCCAGCCCAAAAAGTGCGACCTCTGCTGAAAATAGGCCAAAAACTGCGACCTGGACTTTCTGCAGGGATTTTTCTAAAAGTTTTTTGGGTTTTGCTGAGCCTCTGTTTAGGGTTTTCTGACCTCCGTCTGCACTTGTTTTGGACTTGTACCTATTTTTTTTCACTCACCTAAGTGGGAACCTAGCCCCATAGGGCTTTAGTACCCTCCACTTTTTGTGGAAGAGTGTTTGTTGTTGCAGGTTGTCTGAAATTTCTGAGTCTTCAACGATTTTTTCAGATCTAATACCTCATCTCCATATCCACTTCAGATCGGTTTGTTATCCATCCAAATCTCCTCTTTTAGCTTTGTTTTGGTTTTCCTTTAGGGGGCACTCCGCTTCCCTCCTAGAGATAGCCTTTCACCACCTCTTTTTACAGCAAATTTCCTCTGATTTGTTGCTATTTTCGGCACCACTTTCCAGGAAATTTTGTCTTTTAGATCTCTGTCCCTCTTGACCCAAGATCTATTAGCCTTTTTTAGTGTGTTTAGATTAGTTTTTTTGCTCACCTATAGACTAATTGTTAGAGACCCACCTCCTTGGGTTTTGATTATTGCATTGTTAGATGTTTATTTTCTATTTTACAGGCTTATATACTATCATTTGTAGGTTTATTTACAGCTCTACAACACATTTTTTATTTTCTCTACAAATGTCTGGGTTTAAAAATTAAAAATTACACGCTTTTACACACACACCCTAAGTGAAAAAGGGCTTGATTACCACCGCCAAGCAAAGACTCTAAAACATTGAAATAAATTGATCATGCACGTCTCTGCCCTTGTTTCAACATTGTAATCAGTTGATCCTGCACCTGTCTGCTCTTGTGTGTCCCTTTTTCCTTTGTGTCGTGTTTGTGTCGTCACCATTACGCCACCAAGGCATTCATCCTGGAGACTTCTTGGCCTTCATCCTCAGTTTCCGGTCGAAAGACTTACTCCTCCGCACAGGATTCGACTTAGTCCTCCACTGAGTCCGCACACCAACTCTTCTTCTGGTCCTTCGGGTTCTCCTTCTCGTTCTGCCTTTGGTTCTCCCCCTAACACCTTCACTATGTCTGGTGCAGGACCTCATGCTAGTGGTAATTCTGCCCCCCCTGCCAGGAATACCACTAGTGGGACAACAATGGACACTACCCTGGCTGCACCCCTGCTCCCCTTCATGGCAGGCCTTAGCCTCCCTAACTTTGACCAGCTGACAAACAACCCGATACACCACGATGCTAGTTGGCCCACTATGCCAACAAATCTCTCTTCAGACATCCCAAAGTTTGAAGGTCTTGCTGGACAAGATCCCTCAAATCATGTTAGATCTTTCCACATGTGGTGTTCATCTAACTCCCTTACCGATGACTCTATCCTTCTTTGGTTGTTCCAACGAATGCTTACAGGTGAAGCTTCTAAGTGGTATGTTGTTCAGGCCACTTCTTCTCATACCACCTTTGTGACCCTTGCCTAGGATTTTTTATCTTACTTCCAGCTTCCCCTTCGTTATGACACTGTTATCAAGCTTTTGACTTCTTTTCGTCAATCATCTGTGACCCGCTTATCCAATCATGTCCGGGAATGGCATAAAAGAAAGAGGCTATGTCAATCCCCTACCTTCGAAGACCGTGTCTACATGGACTGGTTCCTTAGATCTCTCTTGCCTCCTATCAAAAAAGATGTCGCATCGCATTTTCCTCAAACCAAAGAAGCTGCCCTCCAAATGGCGTTAAAATATGACCTAATCTATGCTTAGACGAGTTATGTTTATACCATTCTACCTGATCTCCCCAGATCCAGTGGTGCCAATGCACCGGGTGCACCTCATGCTGTCGACGGTATCGTTGGAGCTCTCTCTCATCCATACACTCAACCTCCCATGAGTTATGGTTTTCCTTGGGGGGGCAGCACCTCCCGCACTTTTTCCCCCCTCCCGGAGGTGCGTGTTCCGGCAGACAGGGCCGCCTTGTTTTTTGCCTGTCCCGGATGAACAACATCGTTGGTTTACCATTCCCAGAGCCACGCGAAACAAGCTCTCGCTGGGTCGTCTTCCGCTCGTTGCCCAACCTCGTGAAGGCTTAGCCACCCGCCAACAAAGTGTGACAACAGGATTACAGGCACCAACCACCCGAAGGTTTGTGTGGACACCAACCTCTTCCCCATCCTTTCGGTTCCTCAATATTACCGTATTCGCGAGGTCCTCCTGCTCACCTTTCTCCTCGCCGAACCTTTTCTCTTCCTGGCCCTTCACCTTTCACCGTGTACCATGACCCTCACTTCCTCCTCCGGAACGCTTCCTCTCAGCTGAACTATTTTCACTGTCCTTACCAGTTGTCATCTCTTCACAAGCATTATTCCTATCTCCCCCACTGTGGAGGCACACACACCGCGTGCTGCTCCTTCAACCCCATCTTGGGATTCCTGTCTCATACCTCGATCCTCCAGCCACTACCCCACCTGGTCAACCCAAACCTTATCTTACTTTAACCCCAGTCTAACCGAACCCTATGACTTCTCCTGCTGCAACAGTGCCTCATTCACCTCAACAGGAACCACCTCCTATTGGGACTACTTCACGTAAGAAGGGCAAAGCTCGCAAGAGGGAATCAAAGGACAAGGCTACCTCAACAAACCCTGCCTCTTTTTGGCCTCCAAAGCATACCATCCAGTGTGCTTTGTGTGATGTCACCGGCCATGCCACCCATACTTGTCCGGAGTTGCCCCACCTTAATTCCATGGTCAATGAGACGTTTTCGGAGTCTGATATCCTAGAGGTATATGTCAATATACCGGATTTAGTCCTGAAACTCAATTATTTGTGCACAAATCACCCTTGTGCTTTTTGTGATTTCCATGGCCACTACACTCACCTCTGTCCGTGCCTTGAACAGTACCGCTCCTCTTTA
The DNA here is from genome assembly GCA_034641835.2 of Pinus albicaulis. Classification (NCBI taxonomy): domain Eukaryota; kingdom Viridiplantae; phylum Streptophyta; class Pinopsida; order Pinales; family Pinaceae; genus Pinus; species Pinus albicaulis. The sequence continues at coordinate 1,483,553,135 of CM076570.1, forward strand.
GAAGAAGTTCGCCAATTTGAGGCCAAGTGCAACAAGTCCATCGATCCCTTATTTGCGCATTTTTCTTCGGCAAAACTAGAGGACACGAATGCTCCCATTGACATTCCCCCTCCTGATGTCTAGATGATGGAGCCTTCGCCCACGATTTTCTACCTATCATCATCCATGAGACCCTCGGTAGAAGTCCCCTTGAATACTTCCCCTGATGTTTTGCTTGACATCCCTTCAGCGATCACCTTGGGCTCAACATCGGTAGATACTTTATCTGCTTACTCTTTTGTCACCCCTTGTGACGATGCGCATGTGAACCTCCCTTCCCATGATGATGAGTCAGGTAGCGTCGCCACGACAGGTGGTATTTCTTCCACCATTCACCCCATATTCTATCACGATGACAAAATTATGGAAGAAATCACCACCCCTGACTTTATCCATCCCCCCTTACATCAAACTCATGCCTTCAAACCACATGCACCTTGTGGCCATTACATTGACACCCAATGTTTGGGTAAGGGGGCACCCACATTTGAGAGCCCAGGAGACATAGTTCTCCACCACTCTCCTAGTGACTCTAGTCGTGTCAAATCTAGTCCCATTATTCTTCCACATGTTGAAGAACCTCTAGAGTCCCATATCACTTCAGAGCACTCTCAGAATGATACCCCTCATGATTTCTTCATATTACATCAGCAACCCAGTCTCATAGACATTGTGGTTGTCCAAACTATGGGTCTTTTGGGAGAACATCAGTTCATTATCCCAAAGTCCTCTCTTTGGGATAATAACACCATGTATGCCAACCCGGAAACCTTAAAGTCCATTTGATTTATACATGCAGTACCAAAATAGATCGGTAATCATCTATTCCCTTTCTCAAAACTACATACCCATAACGAAAAAGAATGGCACACAACATCATTAAAATGTGTTTATATTCCACTTTTTCTAAATACATTTTGGCATGTCCACAACATGTCTGGGGTCATCTATGCCCCTCAATCAATAAAAAACCTTGGATCTTAGCCAAAAACAGCACTGAAACACCTTTTCTCTGATATGTCACACTTTCTGGATCATTTCCTGGACAGGTCGCAGTTTTCTGCCCAGTACCTGTTACCCAGGATGTAGAACAGACCTCAAAAAGTGTGACTTGGCCTGTTCATGAGCTCTGGGTACCTAAACTGAACTTTTAACCCAATGAAGTGAAAGAGTAGGATTAGGCATCTTACCTACAACTGATAGATCTCAAATTCCAATGGTCAGTTTATTTGATATGATCACCACAATATTTAAGGCCTCCTCTCCTCACTACATTCACCACAAATACACCTACAAATGAGTGAATTCGGAAGGAAAATGCCTTATTAAAAGAAAGACCCTGATTTTTATTTTGCCTACTACGGCCAAACTGTAGCTCAGTTTGACGAACCATCTATACCATTGGAAAGATCTCACCAAGCCTTCAAAAGGGTATCTGTTAGTTTTTATTAATTTGATACTTCACCAAGACACATATTGGCCAAGAAGCATCACTCCACCCCCCTCCTCAAAATCTAATTTATTCACTTGCAACAATCGTACCAGGGGCACCATGTTGCCTCCATACTTGTCCACGCTTGTGTTGACTTTCGTCATGAGTTACCATCTTTTACTCATGCTTTTTTGGTCCCCATTGGACCCTTTTCCTTTGTGGTAGCACCATTGAGTCACCCTTTTTTAGAGCATCCGAGTTGAGTCATCATTGCTGTCATGGAGTCTATCCTGAGTCCCTTCGCACCCCGCCATAGTCCTCCATCCTTTATCGCTTGGTCCCTCTCTCGTGTCGCACTTCATGGCCTTCAGTACCACTATCCCCTATCCCTCATGATATTGTGTCAGTCATTGCTAGGTCATCCATGCCATTTATGCTCTAACAAGGGAAGTCGTCCGTTCACTACTCAGTCCCCCCCCCCCCCAATTTCATCATCATCATTGGTGTCAATCTGTCAGTCACTCTACTATTTTCTCTCGTGCCTTAGTTGAGGATCACTTATTGCCTCACCTATGGCGGGCCTTCTTTAGTCGACATCAGCTCATTCATTCCAGAAGACAGGTCTAGAGGGTGGTGTACCTTGGTTCCAGCTTCCATTCATGTTTGGCGCCTCGGATCAGGCAAAGGGACTCCTTATTGCCCTTTGAATTGATTTTTTCTCAGCTCCAACTCCTTTCAGCATGATCAAGATCTGTATACTTGATGGTTCAGTGATGCAGAAGTTAACATTGGTGATTCCTGAGTGTGTGTGAGATGTCTCAACCCTCATGAGGGGGTGGCCCTACAGGTAACCCCCCACACACTCGGATGACCTCTTCATTACAGCCGTCAATGTAGATCCATACATTTGATGATGTCGGCTCCATCCGCTTGCAGCGCCTTTTTGTTTGCATGTATCAGTCAGATTTTCAGAGCCCTTTCCTATGTTCAAGGGCATCTGGGTTGCATTTATATCTCATGTACTCAGATATTATTGTACAAGTCTTGGCTGTTATCCCAGGCACAATATGTACGTGGGATCCATTATCATGTTATTTCTCAGGCTCATGTTTATGCCAGCATATTCTATATTATACCATCTTGTGGTTTTCTGGCGGTCTTATTGTTTGTACTATTGCCTCGGAGGGCATAGGTATGCCTCCCCTGTCGCCTATATCAGGTACTTACTCATCAAATAGACTTGTTGCACCTGCAAGTCACCTCCTCAGGGTCTAGTTCTTTCAGCACCTCGGTCCACCTTACACTCCTCTCTCTTTGACTTCCCCTTTGTTATCTAGTGATTGAGTTCTTACAACGTACTTCAATCATACGATTATCTTCTAACGCTCGCACGTTCGGGGGCAAATGTTACACCATTTTTTGGTCATCTAATCCATTGGTATTATATGGACCCAAGTACATCAAGTAAGACCAATTTTACCCCAAGTAAAATCGCATTCACTATGAAAAATAACTTAATAAATCACCCTTATTAAGTTGTTTATGGTCTAAATAGGAAACCCCATGAGGAAATATTTTTTTTTTCTAAGTAAAATTATCTATTAACAGGCTGGTAAAATTACATCTGGACCGTAGTCAGAAACAGCTGCCCATGAGGCAGAAAATCAGAAAAAACAGTGTTGTAAACTGTCGATGCCCATGCAGGGGAACATAACCATAGGTTTCTGAAGCATACTTTGACCCCAGAGATACAAAGGAGGGCCAGAAACACAACAAAACTTCCAAAGCAGAAAAAACCCGAAGGTTTGAGAAACAGAGACATTGAAGTAACCAGACAACAAACCCATTTAATCTTCCGGGGGCTCCTCTTCGATTCTGCACCAGCCGGTGGCGTGCTTGCCCGAAGCAGGTTCTTCAGGAGTTGCTTGGGAGACATGCTCGGCGGAAAGCATTTCTTCATCCACGATAGGATCTGCAGGGCGAGGCGGAGGCGGAGCCTGGAGATTGCGCTCGTCGAGATTGAAGGCAGAAAACTGAGTGTCCTGAGCACAAACCGTCGCCGCAGGAGCCGAAGGAAGCGAGTCATCCCCAGGAACGCTATCTTCAAGGAATACCACCGAAAGAATGGCAGTAATGCGTGGGCGGTTGAGACTGCTGCTGAAGGTGAACCGGGCCGTGCCAGTGGTTGGGGCATAGGAAGCAGGAGGCCTGTGCGTGTGAGGGCCCCACCAAACGATGGCCACAAGAGAGCTCCCCCATGTACGGCGCGGGGGATACCAGCCTTCCCAACAAAGAAGAGCCGTAGTATGACCCACAGGGGGAAGGTGGTTTCTAGCGACTTCGACGTTCCTGGTCTGCGAACGAACTCGGGCATGATGAAAGTAAAAGCGTTTCTCCTAAACCTTCCAACCACAAGAGACAAACTCAAAGGCGCAGGGTGAAGCCCGAAGAACAATAAAATGCAATTGATCAACACCCAAATTGTGCGCCGAGAAAACCACGAACCCCTTTTCTACAGCCTGGCCACGATTTATCGCTTTCCGTAAACGCTCTAAATATCGACAGCGATCGTATACAATGTGAGCCGTATATGTGGTTAAAAACAAGTTGCAAGTGAATGTCACCCACAGCGCGCCGAACCATAGCAGGCTCCCAAGCCGTCCTTCCCAAGCGAATGCAATCAGAAAACGTAATTGCCATCATTCTGTGAATCCCTCTCAAGCATGCGGAGGAAAGTCTCACAACATCCGGAGTCGAGCGAGAACCAGAGTTTGCAGGGCGACCAGCTTTGGAATGGGGGAATGATAAATGGTTGTTTGCGTTGGGCATAATGCCATTTAACACGTCGTACCCAGGAGGCAGATGGCGGCAGAGAGAAACAGCCCGCCAGCCCATCACATTAATTCGACTTTGGAACACCCGCATCTGGGGGAGTGGCATCCCTTTGGATAAGAGAAAAGCATTCCTGTTTGTGTTCATGATTCTGAATAATGTCCAGGCTGCCTGAGATAAGAGCTTGGTTATGATTGACTCCGAGGTTGGCGAGGAGGTCAGCCACCTTGTTACCCTCACGTTTGACATGTTGGAAAATGATGGCTCGATTGGTATGGAGCCAGAGTTAAATTTCTTCCAAACGAGCCTCCAATCTCCAGCTGTTGGCAATTTTGTGCGCTCTGGTGCCGTTGAGGAGTTGATAAGCCATAGCAATGAGGATTTGGGAATCCCCTTCAACCACCAAAGGAAGGAAACCATAATGCCTAGAGAGGAGGAGACCTTGCCAAAGTCCTTCAAGTTCAGCAGAATTGTTCGTATCCCAACCAATGTTGCCATAAAAAATTAGCAAGGAATATATTTTGTGGTTTCTGAAAATGCCTCCAAACCCTGCATTTCCAGGATTGCCCTTGGAGGCACCGTCGAAGTTGAGCTTGAAGGAGTGCTGAAGGGGAGGGAGCCAGGCGGAATTGCTGATAGTGTGGCATTGAGATTGTCGCTTGCTGACCATACTTTGAGGAAGGTGAAAGTTCCAATTATCCCAAATGGCTTTTTCTTTGGCTAGAGTGGGGTAGTCCTCCAGAGTCTAGGGGTGCAAATCCAGAGTCTCTCTAAGATTAAGACAGAAGTTGTTCCAGATAATGTCCATCGGGGTGAATTGGTTTTTGAATATGCGCCTGTTCCTTTCTTTCCAAATGGTCCACAGAATCAAACCTGGAAGAAGCCTCCATAAATGATTGAGGATCTCGCTTTTATATGGGTGCTGGTCCCAGAGTCGTAGGGAGGTGATTATGTCTTCGGATCCTTTGCAATTTTTTTGACATCTGAAACTGGCTTTCTCCCATATGTGGTTGGCGAGAGGGCAAGTATACAATAGGTGTTGAAGCGTTTCCTCTTGAATACAGCAATTGGGACATCTGGAGGGGCCATGAATAGTACGCTTCCTGAGGTTGTCCCCCCCATGAGGAAATATTAAATAAATCTATATTTTTTTATGTTTCCTCATGGAATAATTAATTAAACAGTAGTTTGATTAATATTCCTGGTTATATTTAACCAAAAACAAAGAAATTAATTAGATAAATCATTATTTATCTTATTATTTCCTAAATATTAGTTATTTAAACCTTATTAAATAATATTCTTTGTTAAATATAACTAAAACACCCATAAATAATTAAATAAATCATTATTTATTTGATTATTACTTAACCACATCCTTAAAATGATAAATAAATCATTTATTTATTTATTATTTACAAATAAGGGGATTTGACTCAAGTCAAATTCCTTTTCCCTCCAACAAATATAATAAAATATTCCATAAAAGTTGGATCTTGATTTGGTTTATAATATTTTAATTATACACCAATATCTAGACTAACTCAATATTTTGTTATAAATAGAAGGGTTTTCCCATTCATTTGTCACCTTTTGTTGCTTAAAGATCACTCTGGATCTCAACACTTGGTCTGGCTATTGATCCATAATCATAGCCATACTTTTCCATTTTTGTCTGGGTTTTCTACACCATCAAGAGAGAGAAGTTCTAAATCAAGTGCTTAGACCTGCAAAGAAACCAGATTCATTTATAGAGAACATAACACCTTCAGTGCTCTTTCTCCTCTGCGCTATTAATAAAACTGCACCATTGACATATTCTCTTGTCTTGTCTATTGGATCTATGGAGTAAATCTTATTTTTCTACTGTTTAATGTCTTCTAATGCACAGATCTAGATTTTTGCAGCATTTGTCTTGATCATCTAATTGTAGATCTGAAGATATTAGCAGTCATTTCTGCTGTTAGGGCTATAAGTTATGTGCAGCTAAAGTGGTATTTTTTCGTACACTTTGAATAAAGATTCATACTAACATATATGAAAGTGAAACTCTTTTCTTTTTCCTTGAAATCTATTTAAAGGAAAGATTTGAGAGATTTAGATAAATTTCAAAGTATCAATTCTTTCTCTTATAAAACAAATTATTTGAAAAGAAGACGATTTCTTTGAGAACTCAATTTCATACGATGATAAATTACTCATTCAAAATAAAATCCTTTATCAATCATATCAGAAACCACAAATCATTAAAAAAACTCTTTCCAAAAAGAAGATCTTATCGAAAAATCCTCAAAACATAAAATTCAAAACCAAAAGAAGAGACTTCTAAGTTTGAACTCTATCTAGAAAGTTGGAGGATGTTTTTCTTAGTTTGTGATCGAACCAAGAAGAATTTCTACTTATCTCAGCAAAAATAAAAACATCCAACAATGGTTTAAAGTGAAATTTAGGTCTTAGTAAGTTGAAGACTCGTCTTAATTTGCAAATGAAAATGAAACTCAATTTTCATGAAAGCAAGGGTTGCAAAAAATTCAATGGCTCAGCAATAAAACAACAACATACCAATAATCTAAGGTATATGATGGTTTCTAATATAGATCAGCAAGAAAGTAGGGTAAAAACTCACTTGTAAAAATGCAAATCAGATGAAAAACCACTCAGACATAAGAATTGCTGAAAGAAATTCACACATAAGACTTTGAAAGTCAAGAAAACTTGGGGCAAACACAGAGAATCTTGTAATCTGGCTCTTGAAAGAGAATTCTTAATTTAAAAAAAAATTTCCACAATTCCACAGGTTTCAATGGAGAATAGTGCGATACTGCACTGTTCTGAACTAAAAACTGTGGAGGCTACCGCACTGTCTTTAAACAAAAACTGCGGAGGCCAGGAAAAACACAGAAAAAATAAAATTCAGATTTAATTTTCAGGGATTCTAGTAATTTATCTACCCAACCCAGTTTTAGACTAATCAAAATCAAAAAATCAAACTAAAAAATTAAAAGAGAAACTAAGTTCTATCCCCAGTGGAGTCGCCATTATGTTATACGGATAAATCCTTATTGCGGACAAGAAGATCTCCCTAGTATCTTAAGGATATCTAGAAACAAACAACCAAATGAAAACCATTTTCTCTAGATCATTTGTGATTTATAATTATTAATAACCAAGTACACGGACATGCCCCTACCTGAAGTCTAACGCTTGTCGAAATCTTCTATCCAGTCGCTCCAAAAGAGGTCACTTCAGTATGTGAAACCTACAATCAAAGACAGATAAAAGGATAAAAAGCACTTGAAATATATAATAATTGAGAAAACACTAATCTATCTCAGTGATCAAGGAATCTAAGAATTGAAATAGTCAAATAGGTACATGAACAATTCAATGAGAAAATGGAATTCATTTGTATTAACTTGTATAATAAGAAGTAACCTTACAACCTTTTGCCTTGATGTTATACAGGTTCTTCTGGGGTCCTAAACAATCATCCTCTCTCAGATTTACAAGCCTTCTTCTCTCTCAACTAGCATGAAGTTATGGACATGAGTGTGTGATCATTCTCATATAAAAAATGGCTAGTATAGAGAGTATGCTCTCTTAGGAAATTCTTCAGCAACTAATATGTATGTCTACCCTCGAGACTGAAACATGAGCTCAATTTATAGGGAAATGGAGGTAGTTTTAGTTCCATGAAGAGGGGGATGGATTCCTCTCATGAAGGGATTTGAGCTCCATATACCAAGGGATAACCTCCATGAGTGAAGGGATAGAGCTCATGAGTATAGGATAAAGCTTGAATTGAACGTGCTTCTAGAAGCTTCCAGTTGTGAGAATATTCGACCCGCTGGAATGTTTACGGGGGTATGCAGGTTTTATAAGCAGAACATGCAGGATGTACCACAGGATATAGAGAAAATATCTGCGGATCCGCAAGCAAGGGATAGGAAAAGTGCGGAGTTAGACTTTTTAGGGTTTTAATGAGATTTTCTCTAATTCCAAGATTTGGTTTAGGAACATTATGGTTTTTGACCTCTAAGGGAGCATAATATAGGTAGTGATGAACCTACATAGACAGTCAAATGTAATGCTGACAAAATAATGTGTAACACTTAAAGACCACAAAAAATATGTCTTCTGAAATAGTTCGAGTTGCCTATTTATACTTGTTTTCCATCATAATTAAGCTGACATGACTATGAGCTCAACCAACATTTCATTTGAAATCTGCAATAATATTTTTGAAGCCGACATGAGGAGGATACTTCACTTGGTCTTGAAGGGCTTATCGTATACATATTAATCACTCATACATCACTGTAATATGCCCAAAAAGTGTCCTTCATACATGAAATAGACTCAAATTTACCTTTATTAATAGATGAAAAATCCTAAAGTTTCACAATGGGGGCCATCACTAAAATAAAATTCCTTTCTCATGAAACCCATGAGAAAAGCATAACAATAATTTTATTTTTCTTCTTTTCATCAATTACATAAAATCACAATTACACAGACATTATGGATACTTAACCTGTTACACTTTTCAATAGTCGGAACAACAAAATGTGATGTATTTCGACTATACGCTTACTCCTAACCTCATACTTCAGGGGGAAATTGTTAATATCATAAAATCTTACACATGTTTGTATAGGTCAGATGACACCTAGAGTCAGAAAGCAACATGTACAGGTGAAGCTTTTCTAGCTAGAAACATCATGAAAATAAAAAAACAAAAGTTTTTCCAAAGTCTAATTAAAAATATCAACCATCACGGCTGCTCCAAAGGCAAAAATTCAATACCTCAAGAGGCCCAGTGAGGTATTATTTTTTAAATGAATTTCAAGAAAAATTTCAACGAATTTCAAGAAACTTTCAGAAATAATATTTTGAAATGAATTTCAGAAACAATATTTGAAATTTTGAATTTCAAGAAAAAAATGGATTTTAATTAATTTGATATATAATTATTTTTTGAAATGAATTTCAAGAAAATTTCATATCTATTCTACATAATGAATTTCAAGAAAAAATTCAAGAAATTTTCATAAACAATATTTTGAAATGAATTTCATATATAATTATTTTTTAAATGAATTTCAAGAAAATTTCATAAAAAATATTTCGAACTAAATTTCAAGAAAAAATTCAATAAATTTCATATATAATTATTTTTTAAATAAATTTCAATAAAATTTCAATGAATTTTATATATAATTATTTTTTAAATGAATTTCAAGAAAAAAAAATGAAGAAACTTTCATATATATTCTAATTAATGAATTTCAAGAAAATTTCATATATATTTTAAATAATGAAAACAATATTTTGAAATGAATTTCAAGAAACTTTCATATATATTTTAAATAATGAATTTCAAGAAAAATTTCAAAGAAACTTTAATAAACAAAATTTTGAAATGAATTTCAAAGAAAATTTCAATGAATTTTATATATAGTTATTTTTTGAAATGAATTTCAAGAAACTTTTATAAACAACATTTTGAAATGAATTTAATATATAATTATTTTTTAAATGAATTTCAAGAAACTTTCATAAACAATATTTTGAAATGAATTTTAAGAAAAAATTCAATGAATATTATATATAATTATTTTTTAAATGAATTTCAATAAAATTTTTAATGAATTTCATATATAATTATTTTTTAAATGAATTTCAAGAAAAAATCAAGAAACTTTCATATATATTCTAATTAATTAATTTCAAGAAAATTTCATATATATTTTAAATAATGAAAACAATATTTTGAAATAAATTTCAAGAAACTTTCATATATATTCTAAATAATGAATTTCAAGAAAGTTTCATAAATAATATTTTGAAATGAATTTCAAGAAAAAATTCAATAAATTTCATATATAATTATTTTTTAATTAAATTTCAAGAAAAATTTCAAGAAACAATATTTTGAAATGAATTTCAACAAAATATCAATGAATTTCTTATATATTCTAAATAATGAATTTCAAGAAAAATTTCAATAAGCTTTTATATATATTTTAAATAAACAATATTTTGAAAGTAATTCCATATATATTCTAAATAATGAATTTCTAAAAAAATTTCAATAAACTTTCTTATATATATATATATATATATATATAATCAATTTCAATATGAATTTTTAATTTTTTTTTAAATTCGTTATGAATTTTTTAAATGAATTTCAAGAAAAATATGAATTATTTTTTAAATGAATTTCAAGAAAATTTTTAAGGAACTTTCATATATATTCTAAATAATTAATTTCGATATGAATTTTTTAAATAAATTATAAGAACAATTTCAAGAAACATATGAATTATTTTTTAAATGAATTTCAAAATTTTAAATAATGAATTTCAATATGAATTTTTTAAAGGAATTCAAGAAAAATATGAGTTATTTTTTAAATGAATTTCAAGAAACTTTCAGAAACAAAAATTTGAAGAAACCTTCATATATATTCTAAATAATGAATTTCAATATGAGTTGTTTAAATTAATTTCAAGAAAAATATGAATTATATTTTAAATGAATTTCAAGAAACTTTGAATAACAACAATTTCAAGAAAGTTTCATATATATTTTAAATAATGAATTTCAATATGAATTTTTTAAATGAATTTCAAGAAAAAATCTTTCATATATATTTTAAATAATGAATTTCAATAAGAGTTTTTAAAATAAATTTCAAAAACAAATTCAAGAACATATGAATTATTTTTTAAATGAATTTCAAGATCATAAATGAAGAATTTCAATTTGAATTTTTTAAATGAATTTCATGAAAAATATGATTTTTTAAAAAATGAATTGATAGAAATTTCAAGAAATTTTTAGAAACAAAAAATTCAAGAAACTTTCATATGTATTCTAAATAATTAATTTCAATATGAATTTTTAAATGAATTTTAAGAAATAATATTTCATATATATTCTAAATAATTCATTTCAATATAAGAAAAAAATGAAGAAACATATGAATTATTTTTTTAACGAATGTTAAAAATCTTTCAAAAACAATATTTTGAAATTCATTTCAAGAAAATTTCAATGAATTTAAAATATGAATTTTTTGCATGAATTTCAAGAAACTTTCAAAAACAATTTCAAATATAAGTATTTTTTAAATGAATTTCAAGAAAAAATTCAAGAAACTTTCAGAAACAATATTTTGAAATTATGAATTTCAAGAAAATATCTATTCCAATTTCAAGAAAAATTTCAATGAATTTCATATATAATTATTTTTTAAATGAATTTCAACAAAAATTTCAATGAATTTTAAATATAATTACGTTTTAAATGAATTGAAAAAAAAATAAGAAACTTTCATATATATTCTAAATATTGAATATCAAGAAAATTTCATAAATATTTTAGATAATGAAAAAATATTTTGAAATGAATTTCAAGAAACTTTCATATATATTCTAAATAATGAATTTCAAGAAACTTTAATAAAAAATATTATGAAATGAATTTCTACCAAAATTTTAATAAATTTCATATATATTTATTTTTTGAAATGAATTTCAACAAACTTTTGTATATATTTTACATAATGAATTTCAAATAATGAATTTTAAGAAACTTTCGTATACATTCTACATAATGAATTTCAAGAAAACTTTCATAAAAAATATTTTGAAATAAATTTCATATATAATTATTTTTTAAATGAATTTAAAGAAACTTTCATAAACAATATTTTGAAATGAATTTCAAGTAAAAATTCAATGAATTTCATATATAATTATTTTTTAAATAAATTCCAAAAAAATTCAATGAATTTTCAGAAACTTTAATAAATAATATTTTGAAATGAATTTTAGAAACAATATTTTGAAATTTTTGAATCTCAAGAAAAAATTGAATTCAAATGAATTTCATATATAATTATTTTTTGAAATGAATTTCAAGAAAATTCCATATATATTCTACATAATGAATTTCAAGAAAAATTTCAAGAAAATTTCATAAATAGTATTTTGAAATGAATTTTATATATAATTATTTTTTAAATGAATTTCAAGAAACTTTCATAAACAATATTTTGAAATTATTTTCAATAAAAAAATTCAATGAATTTCATATATAATTATTCTTTAAATGAATTTAAAGAAAAAATTCAATGAATTTCAAGAAAATTTCAGAAAAAATATTTTGAAATGAATTACATATATAATTATTTTTTAAATGAATTTCAAGAAACTTTTATAAATTTCCGGATGCGGATGGCATTTAGATTTAATGGGCCACATGGCCCCGGCCTCTTCCCAAAGCGCGAGGCGTGTGCTGGCCACATGGCTCTCCACGGCGCCATTAAGCCTGCAATCAATTCGACTGACCGCCATAATTATTCTCCCCCGCGAAGGCGATACAACCACTCTGTTCTGCCTGGCTTCTGCACTATGGACGCCAATTCATTCTTCACTATGCTCTTAGACTCTCCGAGTGGTTGTTTGGCTCCTCTGGGCGGTGCGTGCCCTGCACATTGTGCTGAGACAAGCGCTCGCACAAACACCGGCCGCCGCTGCTCTCTCTACAGTTGCATCGAGATTCTTCTGGGCGTGCACTTCTCAAACAGTGCCTTCTGCCCTGGTGCGTTTAACATTCCTCAGCATTCGCCTGGCTCACTTGTCGTTCCGGCTCTTACGGGTGCGAACTTGGTTCAGCTTTCTCCTGGTTCGATTGTTGCTCCAGCCCTTCCTCCGGTTCAAGACATCAACAAAACTGAGATAGTCATGCCTCGACTCCGTCAGCGCATGACTGCCCGTCGTGAAGGCACCCGCGATAGTTCTGTTGCTGACCGCACAAACTCAAGCAGGCATGGCTCGGATTATCCTTCTGGTCCTCCTGGTCGATTGCCCACCTCCCCTCCGCGCGACGCTCCTCATGTCTCTTCTACCTCCGCCCCTCAGCCCTCTCGCAGTCACTTCATCCGCAAAACCACGCAGAGGGCGGAGCTGAGTTTCGACAGCGCTTTCAACCGCCCCTCCATAACTGCCTACATCATTGTTACTCTGCGCGAGGAGGCCTCTCTCCGCTCTCCTCCTTGGCCTGACTCCACTCCTGCTCCCCTTGACCCTCATCTCGCCTCCATTGAACCTCGTTCCACTTCCGCTGCTATGCCCCAAGCTGACATGAGTGAGCCTTCTGTCCATCCTTCTCCCTCCCCGGGCCTCTTTTCCATGCAGGTGAACACGGATGGTGTCCTGAGCACCGGGGCTCCTCATCAATATGCTGAAGTGGACGACCTTGAGGATGACTTCGGATGTCCAATCAAGGAGGAGCAACCCTCTCCGGTCCACTCCAATTGACACAGCTATGACCCAGACCAGTATGGAATCTAAACTTGTTTACTGTCATAGAGTTGCTGGTCTTTTACATTACACAGCAGATAGTGTTAGTTTTTTGCCTTCGATAGTGATAGTTCTTTGCAGACTCATAACAATTAGTATAACTATTCCACCGGTTTCCCATACCAAGGGCGGTGTGACAGGCATTACAGAGCTGGTTTCCCTATATGGGCAGCTTATTTTTGGGATTAAGCATGGTTTGCAGGCCCAGTTTCAGGCTATCAAAGCTGAACTGGTTTTGTATTATAATATTTACATAATAGAATTAGCCAAATTTAGAAAGAAAAAAAAAAGAAACTTTTATAAATAATATTTTGAAATGAATTTAATATATAATTATTTTTTAAATGAATTTCAATAAAAATTTCAATGAATTTCAAGAAAAAAATCAAGAAACTTTCATATATATTCTAATTAATGAATTTCAAAAAAATTTCATATATATATTAAATAATGAAAACAATATTTTGAAATGAATTTCAAGAAACTTTCATATATATATTCTAAATAATTAATTTCAAGAAAAATGATAAGAAACTTTAATAAACAATATTTTGAAATAAATTTCAAGGAAAATTTCAATGAATTTCATATATAATTATTTTTTTAAATGAATTTCAAGAAACTTTCATATACATTCTACATGATGAATTTCATGAAACTTTCTTAAACAATATTTTGAAATGAATTGCATATATAATTATTTTTAAGATGAATTTCAATATTACATTTCAATGAATTTCATATATAATTATTTTTTAAATAAATTTCAAAAAAAAATTCAAGAAAATTTCATATATATTCTAATTAATGAATTTCATGAAAATTTCTTATATATTTTCAATAATGAAAACAATATTTTGAAATGAATTTCAAGAAATTTTCATATATATTCAATATTGAATTTCAAGAAACATTTCAAGAAACTTTAAGAAACAATATTTTGAAATGAATTTCAAGACAATTTTCAATGATTTCCATATATAATTATTTTTTGAAATGAATTTCAAGAAACTTTCATATATATTCTACATAATGAATTTCAAGAAAAAATTCAAGAAATTTTCATAAACAATATTTGGAAATAAATTTCATATATAATTATTTTTTAAATAAATTTCAAGAAACTTTCATAAACAATATTTTGAAATGAATTTCAACAAAAAATTCAATGAATTTCATATATAATTATTTTTTAATTAAATTTCATAAAAAATTTTAAGAAACAATATTTTCAAATGAATTCCAACAAAAATTTCAATGAATTTCATATATATTATAAATAATGAATTTAAGGAAAATTTTCAATAAACATTAATATACATTTTAAATAAACAATATTTTGAAATTAATTCCATATTTATTCTAAATAATGAATATCTAGAAAAATTTCAATAAATTTTCATATACATTTTAAATAAATATTAAATTTCAAGAAAATTTCATATATATTCTAAATAATTAATTTCAATATAAATATTTTAAATGGATTTTAAGAAAAATACGAATTATTTTTTAAATGAATTTCAAGAAACTTTCAAAAACAAAAGTTTCAAGAAACTTTTATATATATTCTAAATAATCAATTTCAATATAATTTTTTTAAATCAATTTTAAGAAAAAATTCAAGAAACATATAAATTCTTTTTTAAATGAATTTCAAAATTATAAATAATGAATTCAATATGAATTTTTTAAATGAATTTCAAGAAACTTTTAAAAACTAAAATTTCAAAAAACTTTCATATATATTCTAAATAATCAATTTCAATATGAATTTTTTCAATAAATTTTAAGAAATATTTCAATAAACATATGAATTATTTTTTAAATGAATTTCAAAATTCTAAATAATGAATTTCAATATGAATTTTTAAATTTTTTTAAAGCAATTCAAGAAAAATATGAGCTACTTTTTAAATGAATTTCAAGAAACTTTCAGAAACAAAAATTTCAAGAAACTTTTTTATATATTCTAAATAATGAATTTCAATATGAAATTTTTATATAAATTTCAAGAAAAATATGAATTAAATAATTTCAAGAAAATTTTCAAAAAACTTTCATATATATTTTAAATAATGAATTTCATTAAAAATCTTTCATATATATTCTAAATAATGAATTTCAATACAGTTTTTAAAATATATTTCAAGAAAAAATTCATGAAACATATGAATTATTTTTTAAATGAATTTAAATATTATAAATGAAGAATTTCAATTTGAATTTCTTAAATGAATTTCAAAAATTTAACTTTTAGAAACAAAAATTTCAAGAATCTTTCATATAAATTTTAAATAATGAATTTCAATATGAATTTGAAGAAAAAATATTTTGTATATTTTTTAAATAATCAATTTCAATATGAATTTTTTAACTGAATTTTAAGAAAAATTTCAAGAAACGTATGAATTATTTTTTTAATAAATTTCGAGAAAAATTTCAAGAAACTTTCAAAAACAATATTTTGAAATCCATTTCAAGAAAATTTCAATGAATTTAAAATATGAATTTTTTAAATGAATTTCAAAAAAAAATTGAAGAAACATATGATTTATTTTTTAAATTAATTTCGAGAAAAATTTGAAGAAACTTTCAAAAACAATTTCAAATATAAGTATTTTTTAAATGAATTTCAAGAAAAAATTCAAAAAACTTTAAACATTATTTTGAAATTCTAAATTTCAAAAAACTTTCATATATATTCTAATTTCAAGAAAAATTTCAATGAATTTCAATAAAAATTTCAATGAATTTTATATATAATCATTTTTAAATGAATTTCAAAAACAAATTCAAGAAACTTTCATGTATATTCACAATAATGAATATCAAAAAATTTTCATATATATTTTAGATAATGAAAACAATATTTTGGAATGAATTTCAAGAAACTTTCATATATATTCTAAATAATGAATTTCAAGAAACTT
Organism: Pinus albicaulis; assembly: GCA_034641835.2. Classification (NCBI taxonomy): domain Eukaryota; kingdom Viridiplantae; phylum Streptophyta; class Pinopsida; order Pinales; family Pinaceae; genus Pinus; species Pinus albicaulis. The sequence goes on from CM076570.1 coordinate 1,483,569,745, forward strand.
TCATATATATTCTACATAATGAATTTCAAGAAACTTTCATATATATTCTACCTAATTAATTTCAAATAATGAATTTCAAAAAACTTTCATAAACAATATTTTGAAATGCAATTTTAGTAAAAATTCAATGAATTTCATATATAATTAATTTTTAAATGATTTTCAAGAAAAAATTTCAATGAATTTCAAAAAACTTTTAGAAATAATATTTTGAAATGAATTTGAAAAATAATATTTTGAAAAATTGGAATTAAAAAAAAAAAATATTGAATTTCAATGAATTTCATATATAATTATTTTTTGAAATGAATTTCAAGAAACTTTCATAAACAATATTTCGAAATGAATTTCAAGAAACTGTCATCAACAATATTTTGAATTTCAAGAAAAAATTCAACAAATTTCATATATAATTATTTTTTAAATGAATTTCACTAAAAAAAATTCAATGAATTTCATATCTAATTATTTTTTAAATGAATTTCAAGAAACTTTCATATATATTCTAATTAATGAATTTCAAGAAAATTTCATATATATTTTAAATAATGAAAACAATATTTTGAAATGAATTTCAAGAAACTTTCATATATATTCTAAATAATGAATTTCAAAAAACTTTAATAAACAATATTTTGAAATGAATTTCAAGGAAAATTTCAATGAATTTCATAAATAATTATTTTTTTAAATGAATTTCAAGAAACTTTCATATATATTCTACATAATGAATTTCAAGAAATTTTCATAAACAATATTTTGAAATGAATTTCAAAAAACTTTGATATATATTCTAAATAATGAATTTCAAGTAACTTTAATAAACAATATTTTGGAATGAATTTCAAAGAAAATTTCAATGAATTTCATATATAATTATTTTTTGAAATGAATTTAAAGAAACTTTCATATATATTCTACATAATGAATTTCAAATAATGAATTTAAAGAAAATTTTCAAGAAAATTTCATAAACAATATTTTGAAATGAATTTCATATATAATTAATTTTTAAATGAATTTCAAGAAACTTTCATAAACAATATTTTGATGATGATGAATAATTTTTAAGAAAAAATTCAATAAATTTCATATATAATATTTTTTTAATTAAATTTCAAGAAATAATATTTTGAAATAAATTTCAAAAAAAAATTTAATGAATTTCATATACATTTGAAATAATGAATTTCAAGAAAAATTTCAATAAACATTCATATATATTTTAAATAAACAGTATTTTGAAATTAATTCCATATATATTCTAAATAATGAATTTCTAGAAAAAATTCAATAAACTTTCCTATATATTCTAAATAAATAATGAATTTCAATATGATTTTTTTAAATGAATTTCAAGAAATATATGAATTATTTTTTAAATGAATTTCAAGAAACTTTAAAAAAACAATTCCAAGAAACTTTCATATATATTCTAAATAATCAATCTCAATATAAATAAATAATTAATTTCAATATGAATTTTTTAAATAAATTTTAAGAAAAATTTCAAGAAACATATTAATTATTTTTTAAATGAATTTCAAAATTCAAAATTATTAATTTCAATGTGAATTTTTTAAAGCAATTCATGAAAAATATGAGTTATTTTTTAAATAAATTTCAAAAAACTTTTGGAAATTAAAATTTCAAGAAAATTTCATATATTTTATAAATAATGAATTTCAATATGATTTTTTAAAATGAGTTTTAGGAAAAATATGAATTATATTTTAAATGAATTTCAAAAAACTTTGAGAAACAAAAATTTCAAGAAACTTTCATATATTTTTTAAATAGTGAATTTTAATATGAATTTTTTAAATGAATTTCAAGAAAAATTCTTTCATATATATTCTAAATAATGAATTTCAATGAGAGTTTTTAAAATAATTTTCAAGAAAATTTTCAAGAAACATATGAATTATTTTTTAAATGAGTTTCAAGGGTATAAATGAAGAATTTGAATTTGAATTTTTTAAATGAATTTCAAGGAATTTCAAGAAACTTTCATATATATTCTAAATAATGAATTTCAATATGAATTTTTTAAATGAATTTCAAGAAAAAATGTTTCATATATATTCTAAATAATTAATTTCAATATGAAAATTTTCACTGAATTTTAAGAAAAAAATCAAGAAACATATGAATTATTTTTTTATTGAATTTCGAGAAAAATTTCAAGAAACTTTCAAAACCAATATTTTGAAATTCATTTCAAGAAAATTTCAATGAATTTCAAATATAATTTTTTTAAATGAATTTCAAGAAACATACGAGTTATTTTTTAAATGAATTTCAAGAAACTTTTAGAAACAATATTGTGAAATATATTTCAAAAAAAAATTCAATGAATTTCATATATATTCTAAATAATGAATTTCTAAAAAAAATTCAAGAAACTTTCATATATATTCTAAATAATGAATTTATTAAAAAATTTCAAGAAACTTTCATATATATTTTAAATTTTCATATATATCCTAAATAACAAATTTCAATAAGAAATTTTTAAATGAATTTCAAGAAAATTTTCAAGAAACATATGAATTATTTTTTAAATGAATTCAAAGAGAAATTTAAAGAAACTTTCATATATATTCTAAATAATGAATTTCAAGAAACTTTGATATATATTTTAAATTTTCATATATATTCTAAATAATGAATTTCAAGAAAAATTTCAAGAAACATATGAATTATTTTTTAAATGAATTCTAATAAAAATTTCAAGAAACATATGAATTAATTTTTAAACGAGAAAAAGTTCAAGAATTGAATTTCATATATATTCTAAATAATGAATTTCAAGAAAATTTTCAAGAAACATATGAATTATTTTTTAAATGAATTTCGAGAAAAAATTCAAGAAATTTTCAGAAACAATATTTTGAAATTCATTTCAAGAAAATATTCAATGAATTTCATATATATTCTAAATAATGAATTTCAAGAAAAATTGCAATGAATTTCATTTATATTCTAAATAATGAATTTCAAGAAAATTTTCAATAAACTTTCATATATATTCTAAATTAATAATGAATTTCAACAAAAATTTCAGGAAACTTTCATATATATATTATAAATAATTAATTTCAAGAAAATTTTAAATATATTCTAAATAATGAATTTTAATATGAATTTTTTGAATGAATTTAAAAAAAAGTTCAAAAAAACTTTTAGAAACTAGCCTCCATGAAGACTGCGCTATACATGTGGCCACTAGCCTCCATGAAGACTGCGTTGTACATGTGGCCACTAGCCTCCATGAAGATTGTGTTGTCTCTCCATGATCTCCATCATGTTTTGTATTTAATTCCCACTCTCTCCATCGTGTGTGCATTAGATGCACCACTTCCTCCACTATTTCATCATAAGTGCTTTATGATCTTACTTTGAATGCACTATGATCTCAGTTGACCTCCTCCAAGATCCTCATGATTTTACATTAAATATCCATGATCTTCACTCTTCCTTCGTTTAAGAAGATGATCTACTACTCCATAATGTAGATCTAGATCTAAAATATCCACATACACACATCAAAAGTGGATTTTATTCATCTATGGGGTTTGTGGGTCCCTCCACCCTCTTATTTACATAATTAATTAGAAAAATTAAGAACTCTAATATTCCAATTATCTTGTGGAAAATTGGTAATATTACATTTATGGACCGCACACAGGCAACACAGGCTCTTTTCGCACAATGTGGCTTTTTCTTCGATAGTAGTGTGGTCTTGGGGATGACGGAATGTCACCATCTGGGACCTCTTGGCACACTTGATTAAAAATATTCCCACTCAACCTAACCAAGTATTGTCACCTTCGAGTCACTTTGAGGCCTTAATGCATCACACAAAGGAATCATACCCCCACTCTTATGTCACCATCCATCTTGGGCCAAGAGAAGGAGGGAAAATTTGAAAATGGTCTATAAAAGCCAGCCTTGGGAAGAAGAATGGGAGACACATTGTTATGCTAGCCAAATTTCTCCATAGCAAACCAACTTGTGTTTTCCAGCAGTAGGAGGATTGGAAGGACTCGGTTGTTGGCCACCCAACATCTCATCCAAGAGAGAGGAGTTCACCACATGTTCGTCGATCTACCATCCTTTGAGAGGAAAGAGAGGTTTCTTGAAAACTTGAGGGGAAGAGACCCCATTGCCTTGGATATTGGAGCTCCGTAGCTCGAAGGATCCACTACAAGAGATTTAGCATTCTATATTCTACTACCACCACCACCTAATAAAGGGATAAGATATCCATTTTTGAGTTATTAGTGTGTTTTCTCTATTGAGCGTGTATCTTGTGCACGTTGTTTTGTTTTTGTTTCAATGTTTATGTAGCATGCTATGTTTCCTTTCTACCACACTCGGCCCACAAATCCTACAATATGGCCCTAAAAAAACACTTGGAACAACCCTTAAACACATCTGTTGTCTCCTACATCACTTCTATCTCACCACAGAAAATACCCATGTTGTTCTAGCCTCCCTCACAGTGTTCTAGGCCTCCTAATATAGTTGTGGCTTCCTTGATATTTCAAAGGTTCTCTTTGGTGATGTATTTCCACAATGGATGCTTATAACCTTGTATTTAAACCAACACAAGGGCTCCTACAACATTGAAAATTATGGGCTTGAACCAAAGTCCTATGTCAACTTTACACCAAGCCGACCTTGACACATATGTGAAACCTCCATAATTTATCTTAACAAATTCATATCTCCACTTTTACAACTCAGAATTCAACGATTCTCAAAGCATTGGATTCTCCTTTCCTCCCTCTATCATCTCATGCCATCACATGTAGAAATGTTCTTCCAAAAATTCCCCACACTTGGTTTACAAGTCCACAGCTTCCCTTGTGGTGCTTTTCCCTCAAAACCCTAAACCCTAGGGCTTGGAGTACCTCCCAAGCTACACAAATCAACACTACCTCTTAGCGAAGGAGGTACCTCCATGACTAGGAAGGACTTCGTCATAATCATCACTACTCGCAACACTTTCCCAACTCCTATAGCTCACAATCACAATAATCCCTGTACAGTGAAGTAAAACCTGCTCAAAAGTGTCACTATGACTGGAAGCCTCTTACTTATTTTTCTTCTCTTGTGTTGCTTCCCAGTATCACCATCTACTTCTTGTTAGATGTGGAAGGACCCTTGATCCCCACTAACCATGTACTCTTCTTGGGTTGAAGAGTCTCCCTTTGAATCTACAAGCTCCCTCTAGAACTCAACTCCCTCTGAGCCTCTGGAACTTGGACCCTATCTAAAAAGTGTACCTTCTTCTCAGGAACTGTACCTTATCCTCTGAAGCCTCCACCTACTCCTACTTCTCTGTAACCTATACCTGCCCCTACTTCTTCCCATGATCCTAAGGCTTGCCCATCAACTTGTAGAGACCATTCTTCCTGACTCCAAGCACAATTCCATCGGACTTAGAGCCTCTAGGCCTAAGTCTTTCCTGCCCATCCTAAAACAAGACCTCAAACCCCTTCCTCTCCATAATCGAGATGGAAATCACACTATATATGAGTCTTATTACAAACAATATATCCTAGACCCGCATCATACGTCCTATCTTCATCCCGAATGGAACAACTCTCGATCCTCCGATCTCCAATTGACTCTTGTCGCCCAACACCATGTGAAACTTCGAGTCCCATTCAGCTAGAGTCTCAAAAAACTCCTATGACCCTTTCATATTCTTTGTCGCACCACTGTCCACGTACCATTCATCCTCTCGAATAATACCCTATGAGAAATGAGAAATCATAGAAAAATCCTCCTCTTCCAGTCTCCTAGAGATATCATCTATCTCTGCTAAAGAGACGATATGGTTTCCTTTCCTCTTCCCTTTCTTATCATCTCCTGTCTTCAACAGACATCTCGATGAATAATGACCCATCTTGCCATAATTGAAACACTTGATTTTACTCAAGTCCTTCTTCAGTACCCTTCATTCTCGCTGCAAGTGCCACATCCTCATATTCCTCAATGGATGAAGATCCTCATATGGAAACTCTTCCTGAATGAAGTCATCCCATAGTCTATTCCAGTCTAGAAGCTTCTCCCTAGAAATTATTCCTTTTATGAAGGGATTCCATTCCTCGGTGAACCTTTTCAAGGCAATCCTTACCATCTCTACATCTGAAACTTTGTCATTGACGGCAGCAAGTTCATCTCGAACTTGAGACAACCTCGTCAGATATGAAGTCATTCCTTCACCCTTTATCATCCTAGTGGACTTAAAATTATCCCCCAATACCAATACCTGGTTCTTGTTCTTATTCTGGAACAAATTATGAAGAGGCACCCACATCTCATGTGCATTTTTCTTCCCAAAAAAATGAGGTATTAAGGAATCCTTCACAGCATCAAGGATGATCAACCTTGCTTTTGTATCTAAATCTTCCCATATATCCAGCTCCTTAGGGTCGGTTGGCTGCTTGATATATTTCTTGGAAAAATCATATATATTGTTGACCTACAAGACCAACTTGATCTTTTACTTCCAAGGAGTATAGTTGTACAACCCTTCCAACCTGTCCTCATATCAGAGACCTGCTTGCAAATTTGACATTATAGTGACTTATTCACTCACAATGTGACCAACTTCTTCTCACGTAGTACTTCGTTGCACAAACTATGATTTAATGACTTCCAAAGTAGCTCAGAAATGCTCTAAAACCATGTTTAATTTCCACGACCTTGGGTCTAGGTTAGAGTCTTAAATCACTGACACTACCAAACCAAGAATATCAACCATGAACTACTTTGCACAACGGAAAATATAAAGCAGTAAATCACATATGCACAATATACACAATTTTAAACAAAATTGTACTATAATGTACAATCACCAATCTTTGTTATATTAAACCAAATTTGAATAGTACAATAGTCTATGGTATACAAGATACAATGAAAAAATCGATGTCGTATCTCGTCATGTCAGTCCTTTGCTTATGTAATAATCACTAGTAGTGCCTTGGTCCATTGAGATTCTAGGATGGCTACCACCTAAAACTATTGCACTTCTGTTGGGCCTCATATATGCCCATGTTTTCATCATGAAATATCACTGTTTATACCCTAAAACCATAGGTTTTTAGCCCATTCTGTACCCTAATTCCATCACTCACCCCCAAATACTCTCTATGGTTGATTATCATCAGTTTTATTCACTTATATATGATTAAATATGATTATGTCATGTTTTACTGATGATGGTTTTGTTGAAGTACATGTATCACAGGGTTCCATCGCTGAAATCCCTCACAAGCTAGTTAAGTATGGGAATGCCTAATTTAGGGCTTTGGTACTTTCGGTGCGCTTCCGAGGAAAAACAAGGGAGGTTATGGTCCAAAATAATGTTTTAATACCTTCCCATGCATTTTATTGAACCCAGGTCACACATGTGGGTCCCTAGGGGTCGATTAACATATATGCTCAAAATGTGCAAAGTTTCCAAATGGCCATGTTTGACCTCAATGTGTGTGCAGCTGGAGGTGAATCTATAAAATCTAATCAAATGGGTTTGTAAAAAATATAACCAATTATGTATATCCAAAACTATTTCTCTCTATTAAAATTTTTCTAAAAGTTATACAGGGGTCTTGGAGGCAGTTTTGTAAACAATCACTGTTTTTTCAAAGTTCTAGAACATTGCAAAAAAAATCCAAACAACCAACTTTGGGCATGATTTCTGAGGAGTTGGATTCGAATGAGACAAATACAAGAGTGGTTTTTGTTGGAAACATAACAAATTAGTCTCCCTCCAAACAGTTTTCCAAAATTCCTCATGGATAGGAAGATATACTAATGTATTTTAGGTCAGTTTGTTAAAATTGTTCAATTTTCTAGAATTGAGGAAAATGAATAATTCGCCTTGTGAATCTTATAAATGGCTTAGCCATGGTTTGTGTTGTAATCTTGGGAAGTTTTTGAAGGAGGATGAAAAGGTGTGAACATGAGAAAAAATATTGAAGGAATGTATGTAAGTGAACTTATGATTTGAATCTTAATACAATTTGACTTTTCCATGAATTCTTTGTAAATGTTATGGTTTTTTTTTTAATATTTAGACATTGATTTAGTTTAGACTTGCTCCAGGAGTGGCAAGGATCCACCATCTCCTAGAAGCATGTTTTGTAAACATCATATGATAGACGTAGCATGTTTGATTTAGATCTAGGTGCATGGATTTTATTTGAAAGCAATTGTTAATTACATCTCATAATTTTGTTTATGTACTTAATAATGTAATTCATTTATTTTATTAAAATTACATAGACATATCATTTTGAACTTGTTGCAAGCTAATGAATGGCGTTGATCAAAGATTTTATTTCATGAATAGCCCCTTTGTTACAGGTTTACGATTGAAATATTTAAAGGTGCTTCTTAATTGGATAAACAAGAGATCAATAACTCCATTTGTTTTAAATATGAATTGAAATATATTATGTACCTTATTGATTTTCTTGTAACATTGTGTCCTGGAAACCAAGTATTTGAAAGCAATGCAATGAGATCGTTAAATCATTGTTTGAAGTTGTAGTTTAGTTTTGAAATTCATTATGATTGTAGTTAGTTATTGGTAGAACCATTAGCCAATGTGCTTATGTTTGAATGATTTCTTGAGTTTGATTAAAGAATTTTAAGGATAGGATAGTTTCTTATTTTGTAGTTTCTTAGATCTGAAGCATGTCAATTAGAATCTTGGTTTACTTATTTTCTTTTGAATAAATTGCAAAGTGGTGCCAAATATTAGTTTGAATGCTTATTTGATTTGTTTTATGCATCCTAGGAATTAGATTAGTTGAAGTCATGTTTGTTCATTGACTTAGTTTAAGATCATTTGAATGAGAGTGAATTTTATTGGGATTAAGATTTAGCATAAGTTTGGTATCATTTTAAATTAATCTTGATTGGTTTAAGATTATTTTATTTAGATTAAATAGATCTTAGTATTTAGATTGATATTTTCATTTAGATTAAAATCATTTTCAATGGTAATTTGTATTTCTTTGTTTAATATTAATTAGAGTTAGTTTCGTTTGCACAGTAATTAGAATTTCTTATTTGTTTAAGCATGTTTTCCTCAATTGATTAACTTCAATTAGAAATAACAATTTTGTACTTAAACAAAAAGTTGATTCGTACTGTTGTCTAGGTTAGATGATCTGATCCTATGTTCCCTGCACTTGTACCTCGAAGCTTATGAGCCTTGGATTGATAATTTAATGTTGGAAATTATAGCAATATATTTCCCCAACATTTTTGGCGTCATTGCCAGGGAGGTGCTAAAGGGATTAGAGATTAGTTTCTTTCACAAGTTTTTTTTGTGTGTGTGATCTTGGTTGCAGGGAAATCAGAGGGTGGAGAGTGTACAGTAAGATGTGAGTGAAGAGCCACGCATCCACTATTGTGGGGTTGCTTCAAATTTTGGTTTCCCAATCAAGCAAGTTTGGTGAGTTTTTATTGCAATTAGCAATCTTTAATTCATTTAGATTAAAAATTCAAGTTCTTTAAAGATAAACCATTTTTGGGGTGCTGTAAGAACCCCCTATTTTGTACTAATCCATGTTGCGAGCATGAGAAATTCAAGAATGACCGAGAGCTTGAAGAATGTCCATCGAGGTGATTTCTCAAATCCTAACAGTAGCTGGGTTATCTTCTTCTCAGGAAGAGTTCATCCTGACTGCATTCAAGAAATTATCTGTCTCCCCACAACTAGAACATGAATTTGAAATCTCCCTTGAGTCCTCTTGCCTATCTACCAAGGAGATCGATGAGCCATGTACAAATCTGATTGGGAGCATCCAGCTGAACTTGAGATCGAGGAACCTTCACCATGCCCAACAACAAGCCTTGTCTGCATTCCAGAGACCAATTATCTAAGTTTTCCTGGCAGGACCAAGGAGGACATTCAGAGCGGTCCAAAAGAAGAAATGAGCCAATACCACCAGGATTACATCAAGGATTGGTTCCAGATCATAATCCAACCAAAGTATCACTCTCATCTTCAAATACTCTTGGTATCATATCAATCGAAGCAACTGGTTTCTCATACTCTGGTATGTGTTGAAGTTTATTCTTTCAAAATGAGTGTGAGTATATTTAGCATATTGTTACGAACATGGTTGCATTGGAAGTACTCCTACACTTGAAGGAGACCTTCCTCTCTCTAGATTAGGGTAGGGTAGAAATGAATAAAATTGTTGTTACAACATCATTCTTGAAATTTCAATTCCTAAGGCATAACCATTGAAATTTTTGTCATTATGCACTCTTGTGGTAACACTTGTCAAAAGAAATTCACTCTTAATGCCTCATATTCTATAAAGTGACTCTCATTATTGGCCGAGATTATTTATTGGGTCAGTTAGGGGAATTATTATTGTTACACTTTCCATTCATAAGATTAACATACTATCATCCAAGAAACCTTTTCAAGTTTCTCTTTGAAGGTATTGATGAAAAGCCTCCTATGGTGGACCACGCCTATAAAACCATCATGAGCTCTCATAAGAACCCTAGCATGACCTACTCAAGGAATATTTCAGTCATTATCTGAGTTGTTTTCTTTTCTTGATTCTTTAGGGTAGTAGGATCAACCGGTAAAGATTAGTAATTAAAAACTTTTCACGCCATCCTGCGCTCTTAAGGAGTAGATCTGTCTCCCCACTTATTAAGTAACCTCTAAGGTTAATCATAATCAGAGTCTACAAAAATATTTAGGGGAGGATATGAGGTCTCGTAATGAGCCGACCTACCAAGATCATGAGACCTAACATGCATGACAGTATTGCTCCTGGTCACCAAGCCAGAGTAATGGCTTTCAGCCCCAAAAGCTGGAAGACAAGAGGTCTCATCACGAGCGGGCCTATTCATCCATGTTGCTTCTTGTGAGTGGAACTGCCATCATCTGGTTACCAAGTCAGGACAGTGGCCTTTAGCTAAAATTCAAATAAGCTAACCCTGAATCTATATCTAGTAAGTGGGACACCGACATTTCGTTAGGTTAAAAGGCATCCTTGTCGAGGCTATAGACACCTGCTGGTAGTAGGGCCATGCCTGTGGTATCAAAGTTAATTTTACACTATGATTTACTTGGTTGTTTTTGCCTTTCCCTAAACTCATTATCATATCTCTCTGAGAATGGCTTTAATATCCTTCAGTAGTGTGCTTTGGAGTTCTATCTTTCAGAAATAATTTGGTTTTTATGGATGTGAGAACCTTAGTGCAGGAGATTCACTTTGCTTGAATAAGAGAAGCTTCAACTATATGCTTGGGTAACGGTAAGACAATCATCCTCTGAAGATATCATTTTGTAATATTTATTTTTCCCTACTTTCAATCCATTTTAAGGCCCTGGTTTTTAAATAAAGTCACTTTTACTTGTACTAATGAGGCTATTGGAAGTGAAGAACTACTGCTTTGGATTACTATTGAGATGCTTTGTGGAAACTTTTATGGTTAATCATTTTAGGATGACATTATCTCCGCAGTAACAACATTGTTAAGCATTCCTTTAGTAGCCCTAGCATTATTTACTCCTTTGGAATAATAAAAGTCAGTGTTAACGTCACTAGATCCCTGGTCACTACTTTTCTTATCTTATTGATGTAAATAAACATGACATCCAATGAAACCTACTTACATGCTCTCACAATTCGCCCTATGGTTTAAATTCAATGAAGCATGACTTTAATATAGAAACCCTAGCCCTTCAGTCTTTGGTCTCTGTCAGAGGTTTTTCTTGCATGAGGACATGCAAGATGATAGGCATGGGGGGAAGAGATGTTAGAAAAAAAATGATGAGAATTGTCAGGTTTGATTCATATTTTAACCCTATGCTTACTCATGGATTTCATTATCATTGTTGGGCTAGTATCTTAAACTTGGAGCATGATCAGGTAATTGTTCATTATTTAACCTATTTCCTTTATTTCGATAAGATTTGCATGAAAAGAAGATTATTGATGATGGTTCTTGTGCTATTTCAGAAAGCTACATGAAAAATACACATGCATCAACATTTTCGGGATAATGTGGATATTGAGACCTTTTTCTTTCTTCAGCAGATCATATCAACAGTCACATCAGCTCGAGCCATTCCAAGCACCAAGGACATCAACAACAAGGGTAAAACTTGAGGTAGAGGTGGCTTAATATTATTTAATTGATTAGAGATTTAAGAAAGCTTTGATGATTAACTACCACATATTCTGTATATCTGGTTTTCCATATACCCTCCATTTGCATGCTACTCGAGGTCATAATCATAATGGTTCATGTAAACAAAAGCAGTAACTATAATTCCTTCCCCTCCTATATTCACACATATTTTCAGTTGAATCCAATAGAGGATGAATTCATTGTTGCCTTTCATGAAGGAACCATCCATAAGCATTGGCCCCACGAAAATAGAGCATGCAAGCACATGTCTTCCCATCTCCATCACCACCTCATCTCATCTACCATTTCCATTATCACCTATCATCCTATTCATCATTTTCCTCCTACCATATCTATTGTTTATCCTCAAATTTTATCGCTCTTAAAACCAAATCTATGACAATCAAATCTCCGTGCAGTGTTGCTCCACAAGAACTAACCCTACCTAAAGCTATGATGCCATAAAAACCTATATATGAATAAAGTCTTTGTTTGCATGAGGACATGCAAAACCTCAGGCATGGGGGGATGTTGGGCCTCATATATGCCCGTGTTTTCATCATGAAATATCACTGTTTATACCCTAAAAGCCTAGGTTTTTAGCTCATTGTACCCTAATTCCATTACTCGTCGCCAAATACTCTTTATGGTTGATTATCATCAGTTTTATTCACTTCTCTATGATTAAATATGATTATGTCATGTTTTACTGATGACGGTTTTGTTGAAGTACATTTATCACAGGGTTCCATCGCTGATCCCTCACAAGCTAGTTAAGTATGGGAATGCCTAATTTAGGGCTTTGGTACTTTCAATGTGCTTCTAAGAAAAAAAAAGGGAGTTAATGGCCCAAAATAATGTTTTAATACCTTCCCATGCATTTGATTGCACCCAAGTTGCACATGTGGGTCCCTAGGAGTTGATTAACAAATATGCTCAAAATGTGCAAAGTTTCCAAACGGCCATGTTTGACCTCGATGTGTGTGTAGCTGGAGGTGAATATATAAAATCTAATCAAATGGGTTTATTAAAAATATAACCAATTATGTATATCCAAAACGGTTTCTCTAGATTCAAATTTTTCTAAAAGTTATACACGGGTCTTGGAGGCAGTTTTGTAAACAATCACTGTTTTTTTAGAGTTCTAGAACATTGCAAAAAAAATCCAAACAACCAACTTTAGGCACAATTTTGTAGGATCGGGATTCGAATGAGACAAATCCAAGAGAGGATTTTGTTGGAAACATAACAAATTAGTCTCCCTACAAACAAGTTTTCAAAATTCCTCATGGATAGGAAGATATACTAATGTATTTTAGGTCAGTTTGTTAAAATTGTTCAATTTTCCAGAATTGAGGAAAATGAATAATTCGCCTTGTGAATCTTAGAAATGGCTCAGCCATGGTTTGTGTTGTAAGCTTGGGAGGTTTTTGAAGGAGGAGGATGAAAAGGTGTGAACATGAGACAAAAGATTGAAGGAATGTATGTAAGTGAACTTATAATTTGAATCTTAATACAATTTGACTTTGCCATGAATTCTTTGTAAATGTTATGGTTTTTTTTTTTAATATTTAGACATTGATTTAGTTTATACTTGCTCCAAGAGTGGCAAGGATCCACCATCGCCTGGAAGCAAGTTTTGTAAACATCATAGGATAGAGGTAGCGTGTTTGATTTATATCTAGGTGCATGGATTTTATTTGAAAGCAATTGTTAATTAGATCTCATAATTTTGATTATGTACTTAAGACTGTAATTCATTTGTTTTATTAAAATTAAATAGACATATCATTTTGAACTCATTGCAAGCTAATGAATGGCATTTATCAATGATTTTATTTCATGAATAGCCCCTTTGTTACAGGTTTACGATTGAAATATCTAAAGGTGCTTATTAATTGAATAAACAAGAGATCAATAACTCCATTTGTTTTAAATATGAATTGAAATCTATTATGTACCTTATTGATTTTCTTGTAACATTGTGTTTCGGAAACCAATTATTTGAAAGAGATGCAATGAGACCGTTAAATCATTGTTTGAAGTTGTAGTTTAGTTTTGAAAGTAGTTAGTTATTGGTAGAACCATTAGCCAATGTGCTTATGTTTGAATCATTTCTTGAGTTTGATAAAAGAATTTTAAAGATAGGATAGTTTCTTATTTTGTAGTCTCTTAGATCTGAAGCATGTCAATTAGAATCTTGGTTTACTTAGTTTCTTTTGAAGCAATTGCAAAGTGGTGCCAAAGGTTAGTTTGAATGCTTATTTGATTTGTTTTATGCATCCCGGGAATTAGATTAGTTGAAGTCATGTTTGTTTGTTGCCTTAGTTTAAGATCATTTGAATGAGAGTGAATTTTATTAGGATTGAGGTTTAGCATAAGTTTGGTATCATTTTAAATTAATCTTGATTGGTTTAATATTCTTGTATTTAGATTAAATAGATCTTAGTTTTTATATTGATATTTTCATTTAGATTAAAATCATTTTCAATGGTAATTTGTATTGCTTGGTTTATGATTAATTAGAGTTATTTTTGTTTGCACAATGATTAGAATTTCTTATTTGTTTAAGCATGTTTTCCTCAATTGATTAGCTTCAATTAGAAATAAAAATTGTGTACTTAAACAACAAGTTGATTCCTACTGTAGTCTAGGTTAGATGCTCTGATCCTGCATTCCCTGCGCTTGTACCTCGAAGCTTACGAGCCCTGGATTGATAATTTAATGTTGGAAATTATAGCAATATATTTCCCCAACAACTTCCATATGTAGAGTGTACATGGGTTGATCTAATATTATCTCTGGGTTGGAAAATTCCCGACCTCCAAATTTCTAGGCTAGACACAAATTTCAACCATAAAAGTGTTGCTATTTGGCACCAAACTCACCCAATCTTCAATTACTCTTCATCCTCTGAGATAGCTCATCTAGGGATACTTTGGGTAGCCAACATGGTTCCCTCAAACAGACCTATGGTTCCCAATCCAATCACTACTGAATCTACTCCTAATATGACACTTCACCACCTTGGAAGGTCATATACATGGTATCAACAGGCTGAAACTTCATGATCCAATACACGGTCACACCTTGACCCAACACACCTCTCCAAAAACATAATTTTCCTCTTCCTGCGCTTGCTGTCACTGTACCATTGATTAGGGCACACCACACTACCCTCCAATCAAAATACATTCAATAATGCAAGCCTATTAAGGTTATAATCCACCTTATAAGGATCCATACACTTACACATTATCCAAATCTGGGCTTGTTACCCTTAATGCAACCATTAGAACAACCTTTTCTATTGGCTATGGCATGAAGCCTAGCCCATCAACAATTAGTGACTGTGGTCCTCCCTAAAACAACACCCTACTTCCTTAAATCAACAATGTTTATCTCCTTGCCTTCCTCAGCCCACACACCCTGTAATATGGCCCTTAAACAACACTTGGAACAACCCTTAAACACATTCGTTGTCTCCTAAAAAACTTATGTATCACCACAGAAAATACCCACGCTATTCTAGCCCCCCACATGTTGTTCTAGGCCTCCTAATATGGTTGTGGCTTCCTTGATATTTCAGAGCTTCTATTTGGTGATGTATTTCCACAATGGATGCTCATAACACATCAATTCACCTTGTATTTATACCAATACAAGGGCTCCTCCAACGTTGCAAATTAGGGGCTTCAAACACTGTCCTATGTGAAATTTACACCAAGCTGACCTTGACACATGTGAAACCTCCATAATTTATCTTCAAAAATTCATATCTCCACTTCTACAACTCGAAATTCGACAAATCTCGAAGCATTGGATTCTCCTTTCTTCCCTATGTCATCTCATTCCATCACATGTAGAAATGTGCTTCCGAAAAATCCCCAAACACGCTTTGGTGCAAAACCCCACACTTGGGTTCCAAGCCCACAAGCTACCCTTGTGGTGCTTTTCCCTATAAACCCTGAACCCTAGGGCTTGGAGTACCTCCCAATCTACACAAATCAACAATATCATGTACAAATTCTGACCAAAAGTAATAATGACAAAACGAGGTCTAGATCCATTTACAACATGATGTTTCCATAGGTATGACTAACCTAATAAAACGTCACAGACTTTAGGAGGGGAAATGTTGCAAAATAACTCATCTGCAAAGGGCTTGATGCTATAAGGAAAGCGACATTGCTAGCTGACACAGGGATCTCTCCCTTGGTGGAGCCACTCGATGGTGTATGACTGTGGGTGTGGCATTGTTGGCAGCTTCAATCTCTTAATGACCTCTGCTGAGATCAAGTTCTTCTGGCTCCCATCGTCAACGAATAACTGCACTGGTGAACCCTTTACCCACATTTGAAAGTTGAAGAGGTTCTCCCCTCTTATGGATACTCAGGTTCCATCTTTTGAAGCTTGGTGGTGGCTATTGTCACAGTGGGTTCTGCGTCAATGATATGATTTCCCTTGTCGATTCCCTTGTTGGGTTCTGGCTCAAAATCAAAGTATGCAATATTCTCTAAGTCTTTCAGCTTGGCCACTGACGCTTTCTTTGCGTGACACTCATTTTTGTTTTGAGTGGGAGTTTTATGGAACTCGTACCACTTGTTGGTGTCCTTCTTCACCTTCCCATTATTCTTGGATTATGGCTTCGAGGAGTTGTCCTGGGGTTTTTAGCCAGAATCTTCCATTTTCTCTGTGGCTTGGGGGAGCCTTTGGTCTGCTTTAGGTTGGGAAATCCAAAATCTCGCTTCTTCTGCCTAAGTTTCTGCTCAATATTGGCAGCATAGCAGTATGCTGCACCAAGCGAGGAGATGTCTAGGAAATTTTTTTACTCTTGAATGTATTTGTTCAAGAAACTGTGGTACTTGAGCACTAGATGTTTTTTTGAATCTTTGATACCCAACTTTGTGCAAAATGTATGGAAAATATTCGTCAGATCATGCACATATTGATCCGTTTGTTGCCGCAACATCGTCCATTGTATGTAATTGTCCTCATAGCTCCCCACGGGGTAATACTATTCCTTGATTGCCTCTTAGAAAGAATTCCAAGTGGGTGTAACTGAAAATAGTGAGGGTTCTCTCTCATCCCTTTGTTCATAGTATCTTTTCCACTTGTCCTTGACATGGGGGCGACTTTGAGGAGTGAAAAATTAATATTTTTTCAATTGGAAAAATAATGAACCAAAAAATATATTTCCGACAAATTTAACCATCTATCTATGACATCTGCATCTATCTAACCTTCAAATATGGGAATTTCAAAGTTGAATTGTACCTTAAAGGGAGTGGCACCTCCAAAGTGGCTGCTAGATGAAGATGTGTCACCTATGGGTAATCGCCAAAGGATCTGGGAAATTTATCCATCATCGCATTCCTCTGCTGCTCGAGGGCTTCCTCGAGAAATATTTTGAAAGGATCTCCTGCTACCTCATCTTTCTTTTCTTCCGCCATGGGAGGCCATCAAGGTTTGCGAGGCTGGTCTTGCAGAGGTTAAACCAGTTCAATCCCTAACTCCTTATGTCCTAACCTTGTTGGGGACATGCAAAACAAATAGAGAAAGATCAGAGTGTTGTGATACCACCAATCCATATTTATGTAGGAACACAATAGAATATAGATATAAACATAAACACATTGATTCAATATAAAAAATTATTCATTTCATTATTATCAAAGAACTAAAAAATGCTTACAAGTAGAATGGAAATAAACTAGCTCAGGCGATGGTAGCTTATCTCTGAGAAGAAATGTGGTAGATACATTCCTTTGAACTATGTTACAAGGAAGCTCAAGGGCCATTTTATTATTGAACAATAAGGGAAATCCATAAACAACTAAAACCCTAACCCCAGGTGATGGAATGCTAAGAGTTTGTGGTCCTCATTGGGGTTAGTTTGGGAGCCAATTTCCTCGAGTTATAACTTGGTCATATGATCTTCGTTTGGTGCATACGATACCTCTTTGGAAATATAGACTCTGATTAGTACAAGATTCATTGTAGTTTTAAGCTTGCATTGGACCTCAAAAAAATGTCATTTAGGGGGTAAAAACAACTCTGAAAGTTCAGGACCCGAAAAACTGCTAAAAATAGTAAAAGGTGATATAACCAAGGAAACATATGAAACCAATTGGGTGTCTAGGTCGAATAGGTGGGTGGTCATAGTCATCATAATGCGCATGGGACATTCCTGCCTCCTATAGACACATTTGTATCACCAAACCACTTTTAAATTCTTTTGGAAAGTGTACAAAGATTTTTTAAAGGAACAACCATTGTGTAAATTGCTTGGTGGTAGTCCTAAGTTTCTCTTGGTTGGAGTTCTCTTTTTACCCATCTCATACATATCCCATTGATCTCCATTTCTCATGCCATACCACAATAGTCAGAATGAAAATTCCCCCCTGTATGTGTTATCGAATCTAGTGACATCTACTTCATAACTATGGTTTTGATTGTCGCCACTTGCATCCATGCTCCAACCTCAGGAAAGTTTTTTGTATCCCTCACATACTATCAACTATCGCCATCATATCTATGGACCCATCCTATTGCAAATGTTTGTCCCAATTTCACTTGGATTTATCATAAACATCTTTAGGGAAGTTGGTACTTCATTCTGTCGACATCAACACCCATATTCCACAATCAAAGCATTACCTTGGTTTCTCCCACCTTATAGGGACAATCTCCGGTGACAAAATGGGAACCATTATTTGCTCACTGATGTCATTGCTCTCCCTGACATTAAACCTCAGCATAATTTTTCATGTTAGGGTAGTATCGTACATTATGGTCATAGAATTTCTCTCATTTAGTTGATGATCCATGTATCCCATCGCACCTCCTTTAGTAGTGCCATAAATCAGATGCACGGGGGCCCCCAGTTCAACCTAATTTTCAGAGACGCCCCAAATGGTGAAAGAACTTATCTTCTCTAGATACCAACATATCAACCATTTCACAGTTGACTTGACAATACCTTTCTTGTATGTTTGTAATACTTTAGTCATAGTCAATATAATGAGCATGGGAAATGCCCGCCTTGTATAGACATTTTTGTATCACCAAACCACTTTAAATTATTTTATAAAGTGTACAAACATTTTTTAAAGGAATAATATTCTCACCCATTTTGTCAGTTACCTAGCGGTAGTCCTAAGTCGATCTTGGTTGGAGCTCTCTTTTTACCCATATCATACACATCCTATTGATCACCATTTTCTCATGCCATACCATAATAGCTAGAATGAACATTCCCCCTTGGATGTCCCACCTACTCTGGGGGAATCTACATCAACACTATGGTTTTGACTATCACCACCTTCATGCATGCTCCAACCTTGGGCACGTTTTGTGTATCCCTCACATACTATCAAATATCACCATCATATCTATGGACCCATCCTACTCCAAATGTATGTCCCAATTTCACTTGGAATTCTTAGAACCATCTTTCGGGTAGTTTGTGCTTCATTTTATCGACATCAACAACCATATTTCACAATAAAAGTAGTACCTTGGTTTCTCCAAACTTATAGGGACAATATCAGGTGGCATAAATGAAACCATTATTTTCCCATTGATGTTTTCGGTCTCCCTGGCATTCGACCTCAACATAAGTTTTCATGTTAGGGTAGTATCATACACTATGACCGTTGCATTTCTCTAATTTAGTTGAAGACCCATGCATACCATCACACCTCCTTCAATAATGTCATACATCATATGCATGGGGGTCCCCAGTTCAACCTATTTGTTAGAGGTGCCCCAAAGGGCGAAAGAAGTTATCTTCTCCACCTATAAGCATGTTAGCCATTTCATCGCTGACTTGACATGAACTTTCTTGTATGTTTGTAATACTTCAATCATAGTCATCATAACAAACATGATACATGTATGCCTTGTATAGACACTTTTGTATCACAAAACCACTATTAAATTCTTTTGGAAAGTGTATAAATATTTTTTAAAGTAACAAGATTCTCACCCATATTGTTTTGTTAGTTACCTAGCAGTAGTCCTAAGTCACTCTTGGTTGGAGCTTGCTTTCTACCCATCTCATACATATCCCATTGATCACCATTTTCTCATGTCATGCCACGAAAGTGAAACCCCCCCCATGATGTCCTACCAACTCCATGGGCATATACCTCAACACTATGGTTTTGACTACTGCCACTTGCATCCACGCTCCAACCTCGAGCAAGTTTTTTGTATTCCTCACATATTTTCAACTCTCGCCATCATATCTATTGACACATCCTATTGAAAAACGTTTGTCCCAATTTCACTTGTATTTCCTGTAACCATATTTTGGGCAGTTGGTGCTTCATTCATCGACATTAAGACCCATATTCCAGAATCAAAGTAGTACCTTGGTTCTCCCAC